>BSBK01014057.1:0-32500 GCA_027943335.1 Chamaecyparis obtusa
CCAGATCTACAAATTTAAGGGATTATTCTCCACAGGTAGGCTTAGGCTCCAACTCTTTTCTGGGGTTCACCGTCTCCTCTAGCAACTTGGATAGATGTAGGTGTTGATGGACCTATAAGAATGGTATCAACAAGTGTCAAATATTGACTCTACATTGGAGTTGATGCAATTTGTATAGAGCTTCCTTTTCTCTTCCATTATTCTTCCACTTGACCCAATTTTGAGCTCTCCTCATTATCAAAGACATGCAAACATCAAAATCATCTATTTTTGGGATATCCCAATTGGTGGGTTTTATTTGGATTCCTTTAATATTATTCAAATAGTGTGGATCAAGTAGATCTGAACCATCATCTACTAGGCCATCAACATTTAAATTTGCTTCATGAAGTTTAATTTGGTTTAAGGTGAGCCTCAACAAAGACCTTTCTCTAATTTCAAACTCATCTTTGGAATTTGCCAAAAAGTCTTCTAACATTGGCATATGAAAGAAGGATAAACCTGGTTGAAAATTGTCTCTAACAATGCCATTAGGATCATATTGAGTTCGTAGAAACCTAAATTGTTGGAAGGAATATTGGGTTGTTGCAACCTTGAATACATTTGCAAAATTTAAACATGAGGAACATGAATACACCCCTATAGCAATAGGAAAAGGGGTTAGGGCTTTGTGTCTTTCACCACACCTTTTATTTACTTCAAGTATTTTCTGACACAAGTCAATTAGAACCATCTTGTCATCAGGATATCTAGGTAGCTTGTGGGGGAAATCATCGAATGCACCAATTTAGAAGTATGTAAAAGTTAAGAATTGAGTGAAATAGCTACCAATACTCCTATAGATTTATTTTATTATCATTAGTTTTGATTAAGCCATATTGATTGTCAAAGTCATTTGATAAAGAAGGATAGTCAATTAAGTAAAGAAAATAAGCTAGTCGGTAAAGGGAAGTAAAGGAAATATAATTTTGGTAAAGGAAATAAGGAATAGAAGGAAGAGAAAGACAATCTAAGTACCAAGCACCAAGAACTAGGCAATTATCATAGAGTTAAAATAGTTACCAAACTGATAGAAGAGATATGTTACTAAGCGGAAGAAAGAGTATTACCAAGAAAGACAAACCACTAGAAGAAGAATCTATAGATACATTGAATCTAGAAACCGAGCACAATTTTGTTTACAAATCTTAAGGAGATTGTTTGATAATACATTAGAGATTTAAATATAATAATGTTTTGTGATTACAAGGTGAGATCAACCAATGATAATTAAATGTGATATATGCATTGCACATGTAACCAATGCTAACACCATTTATGGACATGATTCAAGAATGTTTACACCATTTAATGTTCAATTATAAATGGATTAGTATGTGAAGATCAGTGTATGTGCGAAGGAGAAATTACAAAGAGAAGGTGATGATCATTCAAAGATAAATTTGAAGGTGCTGAGCAGATAAACCATAGAGTAACAAAGAAGACATAACATAGTGTGAATGTGATTCAAATTTGAAGTCATCAAGTACAAAATTAGAATTGTGAGTGAAGTACAATATGAGGCAAATTATTATTGAGCATATTGATTATGATAAATATATGTTGATGCAAGCATTATAGACAAATTTATGTACTAATTAAAGTGTAATTAGAATTATAAAAATCTCTTAACCGAGTAGGAATTTTGGGTAGAGCACCTCCCATTTTGCTAGCTTAGTGAGGATTTAGGGGTGTGATAGGTGTTTGGTGTGAGTTGGAATAAAATCCATTAGGTTGGACCCATGGTTATGTTTGTAAGAGCCAAATGAGCTCATGAGGGGTTAGTGGTCTATTTGGCCTAAATGGATTTTCAAGACTCAAAGTGCTATTTTTGGGTAGAAATGGTCTAGAATATGTCTTAGGACCCTAAGTGTCCTAACTAGGGTCCTAGAAGTTAGTTACACTTTTTGAGGTGACCCAAAGAGCCAAATATCACTCAATGAGAAAAGTTGCTCAAGAAACTTTTGCAACTTCTTGTAAAAGTTTCCAAAAGGAGGTTATAGTAGTTGTAACCACTCATGCTTATTATATGGGCATGGAATCGATGAATTTGAAAGGCTAATGAATTTTTAGACTGGTTTCCATAACTAAGAACTTCCTGTATGGATGATATACTATAGTTCTCATTAATCACAGGGTTTTTCTTATTTATTGTACGACCTATACGGATTGGTCAGGGTGATCAAGACCCATGGTAGTGTAGAGTGTTTTTTTATCTTCCTTCTACATTGATTAGATTGTTTCTAGGTTAGTGTAGTGAAGTTTGAAAGAGATTCCAAGGTACTGGTCTGTAAAATCAATTTACAGAGTCTCAGTGCTTGAAATGGCTCTAGCCTGAGCATCGACTAGTGGAAATGGCTGAAACCATAGGGGATGGAAGGTTAGAGTCTTTACATAGTCTTTAGGTTATATTATGTACTAATAAAATTTCTAGGCCAGGAAGGAAGCCCTCTGGTTGACTGTTAAGAATAGGTGAGCCAGGATAGGGTAAAGAAGGCACTGGTTCAAGAACCCATGATCTTGGAGAAGGAACTTAGTGGCATGTGTGGAAGCCATAATGAGTCTCCTTGAAGAATTAAAATGTGTTAGAAGGTGTAACAAATCTTTAATACCAATTTGGTAACAATTGGTTCAGATTGGTCTAAAAGCCTAATTAATAGGCTAAAAACTAGGGCCTGATAGAAGTTGGGGTTGTGGGTGTGAACAGAGGCTAGAAATTTGGATTTGATTAGTGTTGATAAATACCTTGAATATTTTAAAGGACTTCTATGAGGTTTTTTGGGGATTTTGGGAGCATTAGACCAAAAATGGTAAAAATAGACCTACTAGGAAATGAGCCAATTAGGCCTCCTAGTGAATTTGATACCAAAGGACTTGGTAGAGTATCCAAAAGTGTGGGACAGGGTTCCAAAGTAATTTTAAAGTTCCTAGGACATAATTAGGAGTCTATTTTATGTGTGTGAAGATCCTAAGCTAGGTTTTTGGATTCTAGAGGGGAGATCTAGTGAAGAAGCCTAGAGATTTGAAGGGCTAAGTGAGTCTAGAAGTATTGTTTCTTCTACAAATCAACTATACCTTGGAGGAGAAGTTGATAGAGAGGATTTTGGAGATAAAAATTGAAGAAGAACACTACAAGGAGTAACCATTGCATGGTTAGGAGAGGTTAGAAACACTTGGGCAAAGGAAAGAACACTAGAGTCCTAAACCCTTTGCATCAGAGTGGTATTAGAGCTAGCATTTCTTGAAGTTTGTGTATGTATGAAGGGGAGGAGAGTTAAGAGGTTGATAGCATGCCACCCAAGGCAATGACCATGGGTGCCATCGTGGACTTGGTCCAAGAACTATTGGCAAAGGCTAGCTTGTCAGAACCAAAAATGTAAGAAGAGAATTACTGAATGGGGTGATGAAAGTGAGGATGAAGATGAAAGTCAGATAGGTGAGACATCTAGAAAAGGAAAAGAGGTGGACTATAAATACAAGGTGTTCTTGGATGCTTTCAAGTCCATCAACAAGGATAGTATGGAACACATTCCTTACTATAGTGGTAGTTTGAATGGTGAATAGTTGTTGGATTGGCTAGAGGCCATAGATAATCAATTTGATTACAAGGAAGTGGCAAGGAGAAGAGATTCAGTTATGCCAAAGCTAGGCTCAAGTGATCTACATTGGTGTGGTGGAACATGATGTAGGATGATAGAATAACTAATGGGAAAAAGAAGATAGTTTCATGGGAAAGGATGAAAATCAAGTTGAGGGCACAATTCTTACCCACTGATTATGAGATACAAATGTATCAAAAGTGTAGAATTTTAGGCAAAGGGAGTTGTCATTCAGCACCTATACTAAAGAGTTTAACAAGTTGAGTCTAAAAGAAAGAAGATAGGAAGAAGAGGTAGAGAAGGTAGCAAGGTACCTCAATGGATTGAGGCAAGGAATCCAAGATGAAATCAACATGATGGCTCCTGACAATATGCACAAGTGCTTTCAATTAGCCTTGAGAGAAGAGGAGAAGGCTAGGAGGAGGATGGAAATGATTTCCAACAAAGAGGCATGGGTAATAACAATAACATAGGACTTAGAGGCATGCGTACCTTTGGGAGAGGAGAAAGCCCAAATAGGATAGAAGAGACACCACCTACTGACAACATTGAAGGAAATTAGTATAGGATTTCATTTCAAAGAGGGGATACAGAGGAAGAGGACCACCAAGAGGTAGGTTTTAGTCCCAAGAAAGAGATAATTTATTCTTCACCAACAAATGTTATAATTGCAATCAAGTGGGGCATAAAATGGGTAGGTGTCCTAAAAAGGGTTCTTCATCATCAATGGGTGAAAGAAGGAATCATTTAGTGCAAGAAGAGGACACCCAAAGTGTCACTTCACCAATATCCAAGGCAAGCCCATTATTGGATGGAGAGAAAATTATGTTGAGAAGGACTTTGTTGAAAGTTCCCAACACCATAGAGCCACCTCAGAGGAAGAGATTATTCAAGACTACTTGTAGGTCTCATGGAAATATATGAAAAGTGATAGTGGAGTTTGGATCCACTAAGAACATAGTATCCATAGAGGTGGTGGGTAAACTAAAGCTTAGAAGGATACCTCTGTTGGCATTAAGTATGTTTGTCATTAGTGACAACACTTATTCAGACTCTATGTGTTTACCAAGTAGACAGGACAGTGTTTACCGAGAAAACAAGACAGTGTTTACCGAGCAGACAGAACAGTGTTTACCGAGTGATGAAATGAGCAGTGTTTACCGAGTGCCAGCATGGTAAATAGGGAATTTAGTTTCTACCGAGTGACACTATATCTACCGAGTCTCTAGTATATACCGAGTTCGAAACTACAACTGAGTGGTTAGTATGGACCGAGCCTCCACTCTGAGAGCATGACGATGTCGAGTAACACAGTGGATGCCGAGTATCAAAAAGTCACCGAGTTAGTTTACAGTAACAAAGTAACTATATTTGGGCCGACTCAGTAATATTTGTGTTAAGAGACGACTTTGTAATTGTTTTGGATTGATATATAAACAATGTTTTGTATCATATCAAAGGTGTGAAGTAGCGAAGTATGAAAAAGAGAGAAAGGTAGAGATAAGAAAATTACAAAGGGCTATAATAGTATAAGAAGCAGCAAAGATCTATCCATCATAGAAGGTGATCAGTACATTAGAGAATCTCAATTAACAAGTACAGTTGAAAGTAAGAGATCTACTGTTTCATCCTAATAGGTGAATCAGCTTAAAATCCTTTAACCATGTAGACTTAACAGTCTTTGTAAAATCTCTTAACCGAGTGCATACTTTATTGTATGTTTGTAAATCCTCTAACAAGGTGGACCTAGTAGTCCTTATTTCTCCTAACAAGGTAGATCATTAGAAGTGATCATTGTAAGCCTTAACCGACAAACTTTATACTGCAGTATTGAAGTTTTGTGGGTATCATCCCCACCCTAGTTTTACTTTCTTTCTTTTATTCATACATGTAGTCAGATTATCAATCTAATGTTATTTGAAATATGGTTAAGATCTGAAGTTGTTAAAAGTTTTGAAGTTACTGATTCACCCCTCCCCTCTCAGTAACCTGGATAGGCTTGAATATTTCCAACAATTGGTATTAGAGCTTTTTGGTTCTCAGGATAAAGTTTGATAACTTGAGAAAAGATTCAGGACAATGGAGATATTCAGACTTAACAAGGTAATTGAGAATGAAAAGCTAGATCTGGAAATGGCCATAACTCAACTCAAGGAAGCAAGAGAGCATCTTTCCCAATCCCTAAAAAGAAGGAAGGAACTTGCAAATCAGATTAATGACCACCAGTATGTTGAAGAAAAGATTGAAGAATTTTTCCCTTCGAGCAGCTCAGATGAAGCAAACAATGCAATCAAAGAACTTCTAGAAAAGAGTGGATCTCTGCAAGAGGAGATAAGAAAATTGAAAAGAGAACAGGAAATTCAGTCAACAAGATTTTGTGAAATCTTGGAACAAAGAAACAAGATGAAAGATGAAATAGATGGAAAGAACAATGAAATCCAGAATCAAACCCTTCAGCTAGAAAACCTTATTGATCAAGTCTCCAATGCAAATGAAGAAATCTTGACTCTAAGATCAGAAAATGAAAATATAAGAGAGGAGCTGAGATCTAGAAAGAAAATCAATTTAAGATTGATAAGTGACCTAGATACTGAAAGGAAAATCAATGAGAGAATGTTGAAATCTCAATAAGATATGAATCAAGTGTATGAACGAAACCTTCATAAGAAAAAAGTAAAAGCAGGACTTGGATACAAAGAGGAAGGTGAATCCTCCAAACAAGGTACTCAAAAGAATCAGAAACCCACTTGTAATCACTGTAAAATTGGCCATACTTCAAACAAATGTTGGAGCAATGGAAAAGCACAATTCAATGGAAAATGCTACAATTGCAATCAGCATGGTCATAAAGTAAATGAATGCAAGGAGAAACCAAGATTTAAAGTTAAATTTCAAATCTCTCAACTATGAAACAAGGTCACAGGCAGAGCAGTAGGAAATTGAAGATGTTGTTATTGAGAAAATGGGAAAATTGAAGTACTCACTTGATGATATGGCTTCTCAAATCCCAGGAGTCTTATTAAACCAAGTCAAGATGAGATGGTCCAATGCAAGGCAAACTGTCAAGGACATATATGCTCAAACCTTAAGACAGTTGATGCCAAGTTTGAAAAATGCTGAAATAAGTAAGGTGTTGATAAGAAATGAGCATAAGATGACACTAAAATTTAACAGTTGTTTGATTTTGATCAAGGATATAGAGTTGGTTGTGAAGAGTGCAAATTTTACTTGGAAAAATGTCTATCATCTTCACAAACCAAGTACTGAAACTGTGATAATTAAAGATATTGAAGATGATAGTGATGAAGAAGAAGAAGAAGTAGTTCAGATTGATAATGTTGAGGTAGAAGAAGCCACCGAGGAAGCTAAGAAGAATGTTGAGGAAGATGATCCAGTTTGGATAGCTACAGAGGTAATTGCCTCACTTCCTCACTCTCCAGTAAAAATTGCTACATCTAGCCCGAAGAAAACTTCAAGTGTGATTGTGACAACTCCCTCAGATACATCAAATGTCCAATCATCACTAGCACAACTCAATTTATCAATGATAGAGGTGGCTACCACTTCATCTACCAAGCTTTTGCCTCCTTCCACTAAGTTGCAGTCTCTAGTGCCATCTTTAGTACCTTCTTCAGTTTTGAATTTTGTAGTAGCAAGTACTTCAGTTTTGAATACCTCGGTAAGTAATTCAGATTTTATAGTTGTAAATACTTCAATTTTTTATTTATCAAGTATTCCAGTTAGCATCCCATCAGTCAGAAGTTTATCAGTTTTCACTACAAGTCCTACTATGTCTACAATAATTTCTACTACAAAGGCAATAAGTATAAAGACTCAACCGAGTACAAAATTTTTGAGTAAGACTGTAGTAGAAGATATAGATTTAGATGAGGAGATAGAAATTCCCCAATTAGATTAGCAGACCAAATGAAAAAAGTTTGTGAACTCCTCCAGAAGAAAGCAAAGCAGAAGAAACTAAAAGAAGAAAGAGATAAGGAATATAACATCATTGAGGATGCCAAGAACATTTTGGCAGAAACAATAGGTGTTGAAGTTGATTCCTCTCAACACATTTTGTTGTAGTTGGCAGAGGTAGTAAACAAGTTCAACAAGGATTCCTCTAGATCAGATAAGTAGCTTGAGAAGGTTGAGAAGAAGTTTGAAAATAAAGTGCTTGAGCACATTGCTCAGCAAATAGCTATCAATCAGGCAGGGTTATCTTCAGTTTTGACTAGCATTGAGTCCACCTATTCCAAGGTAACATCATTTTTTGTCAAAGTATGTAATGTTGTCGAGTTCTCAAAGGAGATTAAAGACAAAATAAATAAGATTGATGAGGATTTGAAGATCAGTGCACAGAAGTTGCAACTTGAACCTAGTTCAAGCTCTACACATCATATGACAGTCAGATTCCTATTTGATAAGTAGTCAGAGTTATTGAAAGAAGATGCAAGGATCAGATCAACATTAATAGATATTCAGAACATGATCCTTCCCATCATGGATACAATGCAGAAGCATATTGCATACTCAAAAATATTGATCCATGACAATCAGTTTTCAATTGCAGATCACATGATTGAACTCTCTGCAGAAGTCCAAGTTGCACTCCATACATGCAAGATTCTACAAGAGAATTGGGATAGAACTCTAGTGCTAATTGGAAAGGTGCATTCTAATTTTCTCTCACATTTTGGTATCTCTGTGTAAAATATTTGTATATACACCTTTGGCATTATTGTCAAAAAGGGGGAGAAAGTATATGAGATATGAAAGGGGGAGAAAGTATATGAAAGAAATAGGAAATATGAGTATGAGGTGAAATAAGATATTTGTATATATACTGTATAAGGGAGACATGACATGTATATACAATAGTATGACAAAGATAAATTTTTGAAAAATCAAAACTAGTATCAGCATGATTGTGTATATAAGTGTTTTGTCACTAATGCCAAAGGGGGAGATTATTAGCATTAAGTATGTTTTTCATTAGTGACAACACTTATTCAGAATCTATGTGTTTACTGAGTAGACATGATAGTGTTTATCGAGCAGACTAAACAGTGTTTACCGAGTAGACAGGACAGTGTTTACCAAGCAGATAGGATAGTGTTTACCGAGCAGATAGAACAGTGTTTACCGAGTGATGAAATGAGCAGTGTTTACCAAGTGCTAGCATGGTAAATAGGGAATTTAGTTTCTACCGAGTGACACTATATCTACCGAGTCTCTAGTATATACTGAGTTTGAAACTACAACCGAGTGGTTAGTATGGACCGAGCCTCCACTTCTACTAAGAGCATGATGATGCCGAGTAACATAGTGGATGCCTAGTATCAGAAAGTCACCAAGTTAATTTTCAGTAACCGAGTAACTATATTTGGGCTGACTCAATAATATTTGTGTTAAGAGCCAACTTTGTAATTATTTTTTAATTGTTTTGGATTGATATATAAACAATGTTTTGTATCATATCAAAGGTGTGAAGTAGAAAAGTATGAAAAAGAGAGAAAGGCAGAGATAAGAGAATTACAAAGGGCTATAACAATATAAGAAGCAGCAAAGATCTATCCATCATAGAAGGTGATCAGTACATCAGAGAATCTTAATCAGCAAGTACAGTTGCAAGTAAGAGATCTATTGTTTCATCCTAACAGGTGAATTAGCTTAAACTCCTTTAACCGGGTAGACTTAACAGTCTTTGTAAAATATCTTAACCGAGTGCATGCTTTATTATATGTTTGCAAATCCTCTAACAAGGTGGACCTAGCAGTCCTTATTGCTCCTAACAAGGCAGATCATCAGAAGTGATCATTGTAAGCCTTAACTGACAAACTTTATACTGCAGTAGTGAAGTTTTGTGGGTATCATCCCCACCCCAATTTTACTTTCTACTTGGAAGGTTTCTGGGTCACCAAATCTCTGTGTTCAAAGTGTCATGAATGTTTTATTCTTTCTGTTACTCATACATGTACTCAGATTATCAATCTAATGTTATTTGAAATATGGTTAAGATCTGAATTTGTTAAAATTTTTGAAGTTACTAATTCACCCCTCCCCTCTCAGTAACCTGGATAGTCTTGAATATTTCCAACAACCTCATACCACTCCCTACAAGGTATCATGGATAAATAAATGATAACAAATAGTAGTTGATGAACAAACTATGGTTGAGTTTGAAATAGGAGAATATAAGGACAAGGTCCTATGTGACATATTGCCCATGGATGCATGTCACCTTCTTATAGGACACCCATGGCAGTATGATCCATTACAAGAACCTAATGAAGAGAAGCATGTGGGAACCAGTGTGATGCTCTTGAGTGGAAAGGAGTTTCTAAAGGTTATGAAGAAGGAGAAAGAGGTCTGTTGTGTAGTGGTAGTGAAGCCAAAGGAGGAGGATAAGGAGAAAGTCATCATACCACCAGAGGTACAAACATTATTGGAAAAGTATCATGAGATAGTATAAAATGGGTTGCCACGTTCATTGCCACCTATGAGTGAAATAAGCCATTAGATAAACCTCATTCCTAGAGAAAATTTTCCAAACAAGGCAGCATATAAGATGACACCAAGCCAAAATACATAGATAGAAAAACAAATCCAAGATTTGTTGGATAAGGGATTGATAAGGAATATTTTGAGCCCTTGTGTTGTACCCAGTGTCCTTGCACCAAAGAAGGGAGGTACATGGAGGATGTGCACTGATTCTAGGGCCATCAATAAGATTATAATTAGGTACATATTTCCAATGCCAAGAATTGAGGATTTGTTAGACAATTTGGGAGGCTCTTGTTATTTCTCCAAGGTGGATTTTAAGTCAGGCTATCATCAAATCAAGATTAGGCCTAGTGATGAATGGAAGACAACTTTCAAGACAAATGAAGGGATGTATGAGTGGCTTTTGATGCCCTTTGGCCTAACTAATGCCCCTAGCACATTCATGAGGCTCATGAATGAAGTGTTGGTAGAATTTTTAGGTAAGTTTGTAATAGTTTATCTTGAGGACATTTTGATTTTTAGCAGGTCTAAGGAGGAGCACATGGATCATTTGGAGCATGTCTTGAGGAGACTACATCAAGAGAAGTTGATGATCAATTAGGACAAGTGTGAGTTCTTTAAAACTGAACTAGTTTACCTTGGTTTTGTGGTTTCTAATGGTTGCATGAAGATGGACCTTGATAAGGTCAAGTCAATATTGGATTGGCCTACACCTAAGTCCATAGGTGATGTTAGGAGTTCTCATGGATTGTCATCCTACTATAGGAAATTTGTGAGGAACTTTAGTCATGTATGTTCAGCTATCCTTAACACCATTAAAGGTGGAATCAAATGCTAGTTTAAGTGGATAGAGGTAGCTAATAAAGGGGTTTAAGATGTTGAAGAAAAGGATTGTAGAACTACCTACTTTGAGGTTCCCTGATTTCAATTAGTTATTTGTGGTGGAATGTCATGCTAGGAAGCTAGCCATTAGAGAAGTGTTAAGCCAAGAGGGACACCCTATGGCATTCTTCTCAGAGAAGTTGAATGAGGATAAAAAAAGTACTCCACCTATGATTTGGAGTTATATGCAATGGTGAAAGCACTTAAAAAGTGGAGACATTATCTCCTACCAAGGGAATTTATGGTCTATATAGATAACCATGCCCTTAGTTTCTTCAATGGGTAGGAGAAATTGAACCAAAGATATATTAACTGGGTTGAGTCTTTGCAAGCCTACACATTTTTTATCAAACATAAGAAAAGAGTGAGCAACAAGGTTGCTGATGCTCTTAGTAAAAGAGTACTATCTATATAGGAAATTCAATTGTAAAGTGTGAGTATGGAAGAATTAAAAGATCTCTACAAAGAGGACAGATATTTTGAGGATGCCTATGAGGCATGTGAAAAATTCAGATAGGGATTCAATGTGGACTTCACTAAATACATATTACAAGAGAGATTGTTGTTCAAGGGACATCTCACATGTATACCTCAGTGCTGAATGAGGGAAAACATAGTGAAGGAGAAACACCAAGGAAGCTTGGGAGGCCACTTTGGAGTGGATAAGACACTTGAATAGGTGAATATGCATTACTATTAGCTTAAGTTACAATCAGATGTTAGGAAGCTTGTGGAGAAATATTAGATCTATCAGAGGGCTAAAGGATAGAGTAGTAAACATGGGTTGTACCAACCTCTATCCATACCTCAAAGGCCTTGGGAGTGCTTGAGTATGGACTTTGTTTTGGGGTTACCAAAGACACCTAGGGGACAGGATAGTGTATTTTTTGTGGTGGACCATTTTAGAAAGATGGCACACATCATACCATGCAAGGAAAAAAATGATACTTCACATATTGTAGGTCTATTCTTCAAAGATGTTGTTAGGATCCATGGATTGCCACTGAATATAGTAAGTGACAAAGACAACAAGTTTGTGGGCTACTTTTGGAGGACCCTATGGAAGATGCTAGGTACAAAATTGTCTTTCTCTTCATCCTACCATCCACAATCTGATGGACAAACATAGGTAGTGAACAGGTCACTAGGGAACTTGGTAAGATGCTTAACTAAGAAACATGGATAGTCATGGGATCACATCATAGGGAAGGCATATTTTACCTATAATGACTCCATTAATAGGAGTACTAGTAAAATCCCCTTTGATATAGTCTATGGGACTCATCCTAGAGGGATCCTAGAGTTGAGAGATCTCAGTTTGAAAGATAACAGGAGTGCTCAAGGGGAGACATTTGAAAAATAGATGAAAGATCTGCATGAGCAGGTGAAAATGACCTTACAAAAATAGGGAGAGAAGTATAAAGCCAAG
This sequence comes from Chamaecyparis obtusa, assembly GCA_027943335.1. NCBI lineage: Eukaryota > Viridiplantae > Streptophyta > Pinopsida > Cupressales > Cupressaceae > Chamaecyparis > Chamaecyparis obtusa. Next base: position 12,454 of record BSBK01014057.1, read on the forward strand.
GAAGACTAGTTAAGGAAGGACTTGCAATTCAATGTGGTGGATTTAGTCCTTGCTTATCTTAGGAAGGAGAGACTACCCAAGGGCCAGCCTACCAAATTACTCATGGAGAAGATAGGACCCTTGAAGATATTGTGCAAATATGGAAATAATTCTTATGAAGTGGATTTGCCTCCTGATTTAGGCATTTCACCCATCTTCAATATGTGTGACCTATATCCCTATAAGAGACCATCTCTAGACACAGGTCCAACTGTTCTTTCAGACTTAGGAGATGATGATTGGGTCAAATATTTTCAAACCCCAATCCCATTGAAATTGGATAGTATATTGGATTCTAAGGTGATAAAAAAGACAAGGATGGGTACTTATAAGGAGTATCTAGTTAAATGGCAAGGGTTACTTGATGTTGAAGCCATCTGGATGATAGAGCTGGATATATTGAAGAATGAAGTCACCATTAAAGACCTCCTAACTCAAGGGACTTAAGTTATTTGTCCCATGAGAGTATGGTGTAGAGAACCTCCCATTTTTCTAGCTTAGTGAGGATTTAGGGGTGGGATAGGTGTTTTGTGTGAGTTGGAATAAGATCCATTAGGTTGGATCCATGGTTATGTTTGTAAGAGCCAAATGAGCTCATGAGGGGTTAGTGGTCTATTTGGCCTAAATGGCCTATAAAGACTCAAATTTCTATTTTTGGGTAGAAATAGTCTATAATATGTCTTAGGACCCTAAGTGTCCTAACTAGGGTCCTAGAAGTAAGTCACACTCTTTGAGGTGACCCAAAGAGCCAAATAGCACTCAATGAGAAAAGTTGCTCGAGCAACTTTTGCAACTTCCTATAAAAGTTTCCAAAAGGAGGTTATAGTGGTTTTAACCACTCATTCTTGGTATATGAGCATATGGAATCAATGAATTTAAAAGGCTAATGAAGTTTTAGACTGCTTTCGATAACTAAGAACTTCTTGTATGGATGATATACTATAGTTCTCAGTAATTGCAGGGTCTTTCTTGTTTCTTGTAGGATTTGTACGGATTGGTCAGGGTGATCAAGTCCCATGGTAGTGTAGATTGTTTTTTTATCTTCCTTCTGCATTGATTATATTGTTTCTAGGTTAGTGCAGTGAAGTTTGAAAGAGATTCCAAGGTACTTGTCTGTAAAATCCATTTACAGAGGCTCAGTGCTTGAAATGGCTCTAACATGAGCATCCACTAGTGGAAAAGGATAAAACCATAGGGGATGGAAGGTTAGAGTCTGTACATAGAATTTATTTTTTCATTTTTGTTGTGGCACTAAAATTTCTAGGCCAGGAAGGAATCCTTATGGCTGATTATTAAGAATAGGTGAGCTAGGACAGGGTAAAGAAGGCACTGGTTCGAGCACCCATCATCTTGGAGAAGAAACTTAGTGGCATGTGTAGAAGCCCTAATGAGTCTCCTTGAAGAATCACAAGGTGGGAGAAGGTTTAATGAATCTTGAAGACCAATTTGGTAACAATTGGTTCAGACTGGTCGAGAGGCCTAATTAATAGGGTAAAAACTAGGGCCTGATAGAAATTAGGGTTGTGGGTGTGACCGGAAGCTGCAACTTTGGATTTGATTAGTGTTGATAGATACCTTGAATAATTTCAAGGACTTATGTGAGGTTGTTTAGGGATTTTGGGAGCATTAGACCAAAAACAGTGAAAATAGACATACTAGGAAATGAGCCAATTAGGCCTCCTAGTGAATTTGATACCAAAAGACTTGGTAGAGTATCGAGAAGTGTGGGAAAGGGTTCAAAGTTGATAGAGAGGATCTTGGAGATCCAAATTGAAGAAGAAAATGACTAGGAGTAACCATTGGATGGTTAGGAGAGGTTAGAAACACTTGGGAAAAGGAAAGAACACTAGAGTCCTAAACCCTTTGCATCAGAATTAATAGTCTTATATTATAAATATTTTAATATGGTACACCTTTTAGATTAGAGTTATAAAATCCTTTAGCAAGGTAGACTTAATCCATCTTCAGATTCTTAATAGGGCTAATACTCTTAACTAGGTAAGCTATTAGAAATAGCTAACATTTTAGCTCTAACTGACCAATATGTTTTCTCTATAGTTAAGTGTTGTGGGTGCCATCCCCACCGTAGCTTTTTCCTCTAACAAATATTTCTACGAGACCAAAAATTATGGTGTTATGAGTTGTGTTTCATGATATTGTTATAAATGTTTTTATGTTATTATATGCAAATTTATGAATTTGGTGAATGGTTAGAGAGATAGATAAAAGTGTTTTGGAGTACTAATTTACCCCTCCCCTTTCAGTACATAACTTTCCATAATCAATCCAAAAATTGGTATTAGAGAAAAGGTCTTGATGCAGGAGCATCTTGAGTCCTTGGCAATCCTGTGTCACCAAAAAAAAATTGGAGTTTGTCTATGTTGCTTGGTTCCTACTTTGACCGAGTTGGTTAGTAATTGGTCAATTTCCTTTGGTACCTAGTGTGGTCAATTATCTCCTTGGTGGTCAGTTGTTTCACTAGTGCTCGGCATTGCTTGTCTACTGCTTGGTTATCTTGCTCACCAACAGGTTTTGTTTTAGTTTCTATTGTGGCCGACTTTTGCATTTATATTGGATCATGGATTTAATGTTGGAATCCATCATTGGGAAGTGTGTGGTCCTAGATCTAACCATTCCTTCCTTTGATTATGGATCTAAAGGCCGACTCAGTTCGGTAGACTCTTGTATAAATATAGTTGTTTGGTTGTAGTTTAGGGGGCATTTTTTGGGATAGGAGTTTGGTAAAAGATAGGATTAGAGATTTTGACAGATCCTCGCATGTTTTAAGGCTTCTGTATTTCATTGTAATATCTACCCTAATCGGGAAGGCCTTACATCCTGGCATGTATGGTTCTATTTGATGAAAATATATGAAAGCTTTAGCATTCTCTCTCTTGCCATTGTGTTTTTTTGCTTCCGCATGTGTTGAGTGGGCTTGGATCATTAGGGTGTTGCATTGCTTGGCCCCTCCTACATCCCTGCCTTACATCAGGTCTCTTATTCAAAAGTTTAACCACTTGAGAGGAAATATCTGAATAGATGAAAAGCTATAGGCATGAAAATGTGATTGATAACATGAACATGGAACAAAGGATAGCTACTGACCAGATTGATGAAATGAGGAAGAAACTAAAGCATTCACTCAACAAGAGAAAGGAGCTTGCACATCAATTGAAGGATACACAAGATTAGGTTGAAGAACTTGAAGAATAATCAGATGGAAGTATGTTTGATGAATCTAAAGTTGCAATATCAAAACTCACTGAAAATAACAAAAGCCTAACTGATCAGGTAAAAGTACTGAAAAGAGAAGATGAAGCTCAATTGATAAGAATGTGGGAAGTCCTAGAAAAAAAGAGAAAAGTTGAGGATGATAAAAGAAATTTTGAAGATGAATGAAGACAAATGACTACAATTCTAAATGAGAAATATGTGGATACAAAGGCTAACACAAAATCACTACTACTTGACAGATCAAGTAATCAGTGTAAATTAGGAAATTGCAAGGAAAGTTGAAGAGATTGCTAGACTGAAATTAGAGAATGAACATTTGAAGAATGAATTAAAATCTGAAAAGGATGAAAATGAAGTCTTGAAAAGAAATGAAGAAACACTAAGAATACTAGATGAACAACTAAGAGGTTTTTTGTTTGCACTCATCTAACAATTCTAGTTCTTGGATTCTTTCTATTTTGTATTATTCACCTATTATAGTCCTCTTAATGATAATATTAGAGATGATATCTCTACTTCAATGGGTAATATTGCTTCTAAGCCATACATAAGAGAACAAGGTGTTTTTTCTATTGTTGTTCTGATGCTGGTTCTATAGGCCCATAGTGCTATATTCAATTGTAAATTCCAATCTTTAACTAATTTGTTCACTATTCTATGTAAGACTTTTAATATTGTTTTGTTGGATGCCTCAGTCCATCCATTCCCCTGTGGGTACTAGATTTAGGAACAATTTTGTTTAATTCTGAACCTTTCACTCAATTCATTGATATCCTTATTTTTAAATTTCTCCCAATTGTCTATCACAATTGAAGAGGGAATCCCATACCTATAGATGATTTAGTTAAGGATGAACATAAACACTTTTTTTTTCCTTTTGTCTTGATCAAAGAAACAACTTCAACACACTTTGTCAAGTATTGAGTGGTTGTGATTATAAAATTGTGTTTGTTTGATGATGAAGGATATATTTTCCCAATAAGATCAAAGGCCCACTTTTGAAATGGCCAGTAGGTAATAAATTATATAACTCTCTTGCTAGAGTGTGAATCAGGTTACCATGCAGTTTAAATTTCTTGCAAGAGTTAGCATATTGGATTGCTTCATTCTCCATTCTAATCCAATGGTATCCAGCCCTCATAAGTATCTTAGCTAATAAAAGAGCATTAAAATGAGATCCACAAATACCTTCATCGACTTCGTATAATGCACACTTAGACTCTTCAATTTCTAAAAATATAAGTAAAGTAACATCTCTACCACGCCTTTATAAGTCATTATCTACGATGAGATAACATGGTGCATTTAGGATTAGGTTTCCTTTCTCATTTATAGATAATCCATCAAGAATGATTTTTTCTTTGAGGTAGGAATATATTTGTCTATATCTAGAGGAATCATCACCGATAATTGAGTATACTATTTGATCATCTGGAGAGTCATATGTAGGGAAGAGTAACTCTTCCAACAGGAATTCATAGTGGAATTGGTTGTCTTCCATCTATATCATTGATCATAAAGTAGCCATGACATCAACTACTTTATTCTATGATCTAGGAATCTCTTGGAATGTGATGAAGACAAAGTACTTCTTCAGGTCATCAACCATTTGCTTTTATGGCATGATATTTTCATATTTTTTTAGCATTTTCCATTGATTTGATTGATTATAAGCTATGAATATCCATATATGTGTAGATAAATAATCTTCCATTCAATTTATAGTTTCAATACATTCACTAAAGATTCATATTATTCAGCAATGTTGTTGGTTTATGAAAGTATCATTTTGTATGCTTTAGGAATTTTGTATCCTCGAGTTATGAAAAGAACACCAAATCTTGACCCCTATTGGGTGATTGAACTATCAAAGAACATTTTCCATGGGTGCTCAGTTAAATGTAGAATCTCTTCATCATGAAACTCTATAGTTAGTTGCTTGTTGTTTTGAAGTGGTGCATCACCTAGGTGATCAAAAATGATTTTATCATTGATGGATTTTATTTATACATAGTCGATATCAAATTCTCTTAATATTAACACCCATTTCACAAACCTTCCTTGCAATGCTTCTTTTTTTAGCAACTATTTCAAAGGATCAATTTTAGTAATTAACTTTACTCTGTGAGAGATAATATAATGTCAAATCTTTTTTGGTACAAATACCTCTATAAGGAAATCCTTTTCAATAATGTTTTAGTTTATCTCATAAGATACGAGTGTTCTAATTATGTAGTATATGGATATTTCTATCTTTGTCTCATCTTCTTGTGCCAATAGAGCTCCTAATGATGTTGTTGTAGCTGATATGTAAAGCAATAATGGTTGACCCTAAAGAGGAGCCATAAATATTGGTGGATTCATCAAGTATTCTCTTATTTGATTGAAGTTTCTCTTGCAATTATCATCCCATTTTAAGGTAACTCCTTTGTGTAATGTTTTAGTAAATGGATGATCTTTTCTAGCTAATTGTCATATAAATTACCTTATTGATTAAAGCTTCCCTTGCAATATTATTATTTGACTGATGTTCTTGGGAGGTTGCATTTCTAATATTTTCTTAACTTTTGTTGGATCTACTTAAATTCCCTTTTCTGATACAATGTATTCCAAGAATTTCCCTGAACTTACTCCAACTATGTACTTTTTCAGATTTATCTTGAGTTGAAATTGCTCCAATCTATCAAAGATTTTTCTCAAATCTTTTATGTGGTTTGTTCTATTGACTAATTTTGCTAGTGTATCATCCACATAGTCTTCCATATTTTTGCGCATCATTTCATAGTCTTCTAATATGTTGCACCTACATTTTTAAGATCAAATGACATGACATTCCAATAGAACGTGCCCCAAGAACAAGTGAAAGTTGTCTTCTCTTGATCTTTAGGTTCTATCTTGATTTGATCATAACTTGAGAATCTATCCATTAATGAATATATTTCATATTTTATTATGAGATCCATGATCACTTCAATGTTGGGGAGAGGAAAACCATCTTTAGGAAATGCCTTGTTTAAATCTATGAAGTCAGTGTATACCTTGATAGATTAGTCTAGTTTAGAAATTAGGATGATATTGGAGATCTATTCCAAATAATCTATTATTCTAATAAATTTGACTTTTAAAATCTTTTCTAGTTTTTATTTGACCATAAATGCCACATGAGTGTGCATCTTTCTAAGCTATTTTTTTGTTGGATTTATTCCTAGAGCTATAGAGAGATGATGCATAATAAGATAAGAATCCATGTCCAACATAACTAAATAGGACCATGAAAATTTGATCTTCTTTTCTTTGAAAAAAATTGTGAACTATTATTTTTTCTCCTCTAATAATGATTGTGCTATGTCTACCATTAGTGACTCTTCTATTGTTCCCAAGTTGAATGCTTGCATTTTTTTAATCGATACTATAGATCACTCTTGTAATTGATCAATTAGGATATCAAGTTTCCCATCCTGGGGTGCCTCTAATTTTTTTTCATCATTGGATACATTATTGTTTTTACTATTTTAGGTTTTGGTTCTACCACAATGCGGTTTTCACCATCAAATCGCCTTTTCTTTTAATGTTTTCTTTTCAGATTGAGAAACATAATATCCCCCTCTTTCATATTCATGATCCTTACACTCATGGAAGAATTAAAGGGTTCAACTACAGTTAAACAACATGCCAAAGTGTATTCATTTGGAAAGGCCATTAGGTTCATAGGTTCCTTCTGACTCCATTCAATGAGTTTAGGGTGTAATAAAGTTAATAATTCAGATGTATCAAAGGATAGAATCCCGTTAACATCAAGGCTATATCAAGATTCCCATCCTTGGGTGCCTCTAAATTTTTTTCATCATTGTGTACATCATTGTTTTTACTATTTTAGGTTTTGGTTCCACCACAATGCAGTTTTCACCATCAACCCACTTTTTCTTTTTATGTTTTCTTTTCAGTCTGAGAAACATGATATCCCCCTCTTTCATATTCATGATCCTTGCACTCATGGAAGAAGTAAAGGGTTCAAATATAGTTAAACAACATGCCAAAATGTATTCATTTTGAAAGGACATTAGGTTCATAGGTTCCTTCTGACTCCATTCAATGAGTTCAAGGTGTAATAAAGTTAAGAATTCAGATGTCTCAAAGGATAGAAACCCATTAACATCAAGGCTCATGATCCGTAAGATGATTTTTGTTAGTCTATAGTGACTAATTAGGAAATTACTATACACTTTTAATTTATCGTGGGGTTCGTGGCTATTTTTTTGGTTATTTTTCCAACTAATTTTTCAGCTAGTTTTTCCAGCTATTGTTTCAGCCAACATGTTGTAACCAATTCTAATCCTAAAGCGTAAAAAATATTGTATAAAATGGCTTAGGGTTAGGGATTTCATGTGATGTGCTTTAGTAGCTTCTTGCAGTGATATTGAGTTGTAAGGGATTATATATTGTAATCAGGTTATAGTTAGTGAATAATAAGAATATTGAACTTGTTGTTGGTGGATGTAGCCCAGGGATTAACCACATTAAATTTTTGTGTCTTGTGTTCTCTTATGTGTGGTTTATTTATTTATTTATTGGTTATATTTTCATGTAATTTTTATTTCTATCTTGTTAATCCTAACAAGTTCCATTAAGTTAATCTCTAAAGAATGATTTAGACTGCAAAGAATCATAACAACATTACTAAAGTCATTGCTAGTATTATGCAGCCCTAATTGGACTAACCTAGCATTGGAGCTTTGTCCCTCCTCTAGTTTGTAAGAATATTTATGTATTACATCTATCTCATTACCAATTGTAGGATTAGAAAAGGAATCCCATTCATACTCATTAGATCTTGTTTCAACATCATACGACATACTTAGAACATGAGTAATGGTTATTGGCTCCCCCTAGTTAGGGTATCTTTCTTCTTGATCACTTCCAAGTTCTTGCTCAAATTCATACTCATGGGAGCCAGTTTGACTATCATTAGATCTAGCCAAGAAAAATGCTATAGTTATGGGTACCTCTTCTTCTTCAATAGAATCATTCTCATCTTATTGATTCTCAATTATTGTAGATATTCTTGTTGAGATGTGGATGTCTCTCTTTTATTATCTTAATGAGGCATATCAAGAACAATAGTAATGGTGACCAGTTTCCCCCAATTAGGGTGTCTTTTTAATTGTGCTCTTTCTAGTTCTTGGACTAAATCATCCTCATTTAAATCATATTCTTCTTAATGATGTTCAGATTCAAGAATGGTTTCTTGTTGTGTTTTAGATGTTTCTAGAAAAGGAGTGGTACTCAAGTCTGAAAAAGGATCTCATTGTAAGAGTAGAAACCCTTCATACAATATGGGATCTCCTTCTAGTTCTTCTTCTCCATCATCAATATCATCTTCTCTATCAAATATAGGACCATTTCTAGATGTAGGATGAAATTTTTCTTCTTTGAATCCCAAACCATTTTTGTCTTTATGATTTTATAACTCCATGTGCATTGGTTTTATGAGTCCCTCGTTATTTCCAATGGGTCATTTACCCTTGTATCCCATATATTTCATGATATCATATCCTTTTCGATACATTTATCAGGATATTTCCACATGTTTGACTTCTTGATCATGCTCTTCTTCTCTCTATAGCCATTGCAATCTACAACCTTTTCTTCATTTTCCTTAGCAAGAGAGACATTATATTTTACTATTCCCATTCCTTCATGAGTTATAAACTCTTTAGCATTAAAAGTCTTGAATGATGATGGTTTTCCATTAGACCTAGGAGATTTAGTAAGATCATCCAAAGATTGAAATGTATCTAACTTGTACTTCCCCATCCCTATATTAGTGCCAAAAATGTGGGTGTGAAATTTGTTTATGTTCTTGCAAGCACAAACACTTCAAAGAGACATTAGATCCTTTGGTTAGTATTCAAAATTAAACATAATAAAATTGAAACAAATCAAAGAATCTCATTGTTTTCTATCAAAGAATAGTATGATCTAAATGAGTATATTTCTCTCATATTTTAACCTATATATATGTGACTAGACAAGGTTAAAATAAAATATTTAAACAATATCAATGTAAATATACAACCTAAACATGGTTTTACTAACGATTCATATGTAATTAGGAAAGATTAAGCTAAGAATACTCTATACATGATTGATTAAGCTCTACATGCAAAATGGAAACAAGTAGCTAAGATGAATGAAAAACTAGATGAGATGAGCTTTGCGTGAGTTTATTTTTTATGGTTTTAAGATTGATTTGGTTGGTTAAGATGCATCCTTCAGGGATGAATAGGATTGATCCTCAATTGGTCCGTGTCAGTGATCCATGTTATTAGCCTTTGATTTAATTCTTTTGATTTAATTAATGGGCTAAGAGCATTAATTAATTGATTGATCATGTTTGATAAACTTTGATGTTTGATTATTTTATTAATTGATTCTCAATTAATTGTGAAGGTAAATTGATTAAATTAACTAGCACAATTAGGTGATTGATTTAATTTAGGAATATTTTTATTTAATTGTTCATTTAGGCCTCCTAGTTAGACTAGCCCATATTTAAGTGATTACAATTATTTGTTGTCAATGCTGAGTGGTTCATGGATTTTGGCTGAAATTGTTTTTGATTGCAGGAAAAAATAGGTTTTAAAGGGGACCCGAAACCCCATACAAGCTAGATAAAAAGTTTATCGTTAAAGGAAACTAAAAAGAAACAGGACTGGTGATGAAGGGTACTCCCCTTAATGCCACAAAAACATAACAGAAATAGAGAAACAACAACAATAATATGCAAGAACAGAAAATTGGCTTCTTATTATCTCCACAAATGTGGAATTACAAACTTTCAGAATTACAATATGCAAAGCCACATGGGCATTCCCTTACAATATTCTTTAGGACAAAGCCTCAGATCTACTACCCAGAACTATTCTGAACTCCTAAGACAATAATACAGCCTTCCTTATATAGGCAATTTTCCACCGCCTGGGAAGGTTCCAGAATTTTAGCCAATAAGGCCGACCAAACTTAGAATTATTTTATTTTACATTTTATTACATCATAGTCGGCTCAAGATAACCTTGAAACCTGAACAAAAATTTTGAAGAAAATTATTTTCTGCCATTTCAGGTGGCCCAACTTTCGAAGACCATAAGTCATCACCAGTTGACCCGATCGGCTATTATAACCCCATTTTGGAAATGCCGCGAAGCGCTCTACAGGCTTGACCCGTGCAAGCGCCCATCACCCAAATTTTCCACCTCATTCGAGGCCTCTAAAGCCTTCAAAATTGAGTTCAAAGTTTCTGTACCCCGCTACCAATACCGAAAATCTTTAATATCTTCCAATATACACTTGATCTGGCAATGAAACATTACTGGTAGACTTATATAACCAAAATGAACCTCCAAGAAAGAAATCAGATCATTCTGCGCACATATGAAAATTACCAAAAATAGTAACTTTCCATAGATAGCAGCTCTGCATAAAATAGCCCTTATTGAAAATAAAAATAGAAATGTTTTTGGGTGATGCAAGATTGCTCTTACACCCAGGATGCTCCTGCATCAGACACCCAGGGTAATTTGAGAAGTGACCCTGTCACGACTCAGGTGTGTAGAGGAAAACCAAGACGGATAACCTCCTCCTTTGTCAGCCATGATGAATCTTCAACAGGTCATCCTTTCCACTTGACCAGATATTCTTCATATGTCCTGTTCCTTGTGCTTCTGCCAACATGACTGTCTAGTATATCTTCGATCTCCTTAGTGTCTGAACTAGTTGCTAGAATACTCCACTGTGCTGCTGTGATCTCATCTTCAACACCTCCTTCATGATACTCTGTCAGATCTAAAATGTTAAACACTGGTGAAATATTTAGCTCAGTAGGATATTCTACCTCATATGCATTTTCGGAATCATGTTTCTTCAGTATCCTACATGGTCCAAACTTCTTCATTTTCAGCTTGTTATATGTACCAACTGGAAATCGCTCCTTCCACAAATGAACCATGACTTCATCACCAACCTGAAATTCCTTATACCTCCTTTTCTCATCTACCTTAGCCTTATACTGTGTGTTCAACTTGGTAATATGCTTCCTCACCTCCCCATGGATGTTCTTCAAGTGTTCTGCAAAATCCTCAGCTTCAACACTACTTATTTCTCCTTTATCTATCCTCCTCAATTCAGATGCATTTCTTGGACTACTTCCATATACAATCTGGAATGGTGATTTACCAGTGCTTCTATTGACAGAATTATTGTATGCAAATTCCGCCTGTGATAAAATCAAATCCCATCCTTTTGGCTTATCTCTAACCAAACATCTCAGCAAATTTTCCAAACTCCTATTCACCACCTCTGTCTGTCCATCAGTCTGTGGATGATGTGATGAACTAAACTTCAAATTTTTCTTCAACTTCTTCCACAATGTATGCCAAAAATATCCAACAAACTTAGTGTCCCGATCTGAAACTATGGTCTTTGGCAAACCATGAAGTCTCACTACTTCTCTAAAAAACAATTCTGCTACATGAATAGTATCATTAGTCTTCTTGCAGGGAATAAAATGTGCCATCTTTGAAAATCTGTCAACTACCACAAAAATTGAATCGTGTCCCCGCTGTGTCCTCGGTAAACCAAGAACAAAGTCCATGCTGATATCCTCCCAAGGCTTCTCTGGTACAGGTAATGGCTGATACAACCCTATATTCTGCTTCACTCCTTTTGCCATTTGACATACTCTGCAACTCTGTACAAACTTCTTCACATCTTGCTACAACTATGGCCAATAATAATTCTCACTAACCAAACCAAGGGTTTTATCACGACCAAAATGTCCAGCCAATCCTCTGCTATGCTTCTCCTTGATGAGATTCTCCCTCATAGAACTTCGTGGAATGCACAACTGAATCCCTCTGAATAGCATATCATCCTAGATGATGAAATCCAACCATTTCATCCTATCTAGAGTAACAGGTTCTGTACAAGCTTTCCAAGCTTCACCAAAATCAGGATCCTCTGGATACAAATTCTTGAGTTCCTTGAACCCAACCACTTCAATCTGTATTTCTGTCAGCAATAGTTGCCTTCTGCTAAGAGCATCTGCAACCCTATTAGACTTTCCACTCCTGTGTTTCAAAACAAATGTATAACTCTGCAAAAACTCAACCCATTTCAAATGCCTTTGATTCAATTTTCCTTGACTATTCAAATATTGCAAAGCTTGATGATCAGTATACAAAACAAACTCCTTAGGAAGTAGATAATTTCTCCACTTCTTTAATGCCTGAACTATAGCATAAAATTCTTGATCATAAACGGAATATTTCCTCTTGGCATCATTTAACTTCTCACTGAAATAAGCAACAGGTTTACCTTCTTGGCTCATAACAGCTCCTATTGCAATACCACTAGCATCACAATCTACTTGAAACACCTTATTGAAATCTGGAAGTGCTAAAATAGGTTGTTCTGTAACTTTTTGTTTCAATAATTGGAAACTCTTTTCTGCTCCTTTAGTCCACTTAAACTCTTTTCTATCCCCTCTCATTTTTTCAGTCAAGGGTCCACTAATACTGCTAAAATTTCTGATAAAATTTCTGTAAAAGCTAGCTAGACCATGAAAAGATCTTACCTCAGTAGCACTCCTTGGAGTAGGCCATTCAAGGATAGCCTGTACCTTCTCTAGGTCCATTTTTAGACCTTCTACTGAAACTACAAATCCCAAATACACTAACTCTTTCTTCACAAAACTGCACTTCTTCAAATTAATCAACAATTTCTCATCTCTCAACTTCTCAAACACCATATGAATATGCATTATATGTTCCTCCAATGTCTTGCTAAAAATCAAAATATCATCTAGGTAAACAATGACAAACTTACCCAAAAATTCTTTCAGAACCTTGTTCATGAGCCGCATGAAAGTTCTCGGTGCATTGGTTAGCCCAAAAGGCATGACTAACCACTCATATAGTCCTTCCTTTGTCTTGAAGGTAGTCTTCCATTCATCTCCTTCTCTGATCTGAATTTGGTGATATCCACTCTTCAGATCTATCTTTGAGAAATACATAGCTCCACTCAAACAGTCCATAATATCATCCATTCATGGCAATGGAAACCTGTACTTGATTGTGATCTTGTTTATTGCCTTAGAATCTATACACATCCTCCATTCTCCATTCTTCTTTGGTGCTAATACCGCTGGTACAGCATAGGGACTCAGACTCTCTGAAATCAACCCTTTCTACAATAACTCATATACTTGTCTGTTCAACTCTTCACTTTCTACTGGTGTCATTCTGTGTGCTGCCTTGTTTGGAAAACTGGCTCCTGGAATCAAATTCATCTGATGACTGATCTTCCTGACTAGTGGTAATCCATCAGGCATGTTATCGGAGACAATATCCTGAAAATCATTCAACAAATCTGCAACTTCTACAGGAACATCTTCTACTTCCTCTTTACCAGCTTTTGGAATTAAAGCAAAACATACATGCTCATGCCTCATACCTTCTAGAAAATTTCTTCCATCAACAAAAGTTATCCTTGCATTACCATATACCTTTTCTTCAGTCTCCTTCAATGGTTTTAGCTTATGTCGCACTCCATCTTTTGTTAGGGAATAGGTATTCACATGGCCATCATGTACAGCACATCTGTCAAACTGCCATGGTCTACCCAACAACATATGACATGCATCTATAGATATGATATCACACAATACCTCATCTTGGTATCTGCCAATCTTGAACTTCACTAGGCATTGTTCATTCACCATGACCTTGTGGTCATCCTGTACCTAGGTAATCCGATATGGATGTGGGTGTTTCTGTCTCTTGAGCTTCAACTTTGTCACCATCTCTTCTGACACCAAATTGTCAGTGCTTCCACTATCAATTATCACATCACAACATTTACCTTCACGCTTCCACCTGGTGTGAAACAGGCTCCTCCTTTGCTCAGGTTCATTCTCACCACTCAACAGGACTCTTCTGTTAATCAACGTTTCTCCTCTTTCAGCATCTTTAGAATTTGATGATCTGGCATCTTCATCTACATGTGCAACTCTGGCCTGGCCTTCATTTCTCCTGTCTATTCTGCCTTGGCGCTGAGGACATTCAAATGCCCTATGACCTTCTTCTCCACAGTGAAAACATGTCCACGGAAGCCACCTCTTCTAGATCCTTGTCCTCTTCCTCTTCCTCTCTGATCTCTATTATTCTGATCCTGGAAGCGATTGGAATTATTTCCTCACTGATTCTGACTGCTACTGGCCTCATCCTTCTTTTTTAGATCTTCATTTTGGCCACCATATGACCATCCACTAGATCGTCCACCGCGACCTCTTCCGTTTTGTCTGCTCTCAAACTTCTTGTTCAGCTTTTTCTCTACTTTTAGGGCAAATTGGTATGCCTTCTCAATACTACTCATTGGAACCAGATTCAACTCCTCTTGAATGCTTGGCCTTAACCCATTAAGGTATCGGGCAACTTTCTCCTTATCAGCTTCTGCATGGCCTGTTCTGATGAGGAGTCGATAGAACTCCACTGTATACTCCTGAATAGATCTTCCTGCTTGCTTCAAACTTTGCATTTTCTTTAGTAGATCAAGCTCATAATCAACAGGAATGAACTGTCGCTTCAATTTATCCACCATCTGATCCCATCTTGTGATTTTATCTTTCCCTCTTCTATTTCACTCCAATTGAATTTCTTGCCACCAGATCTTCGCATGACCTTTCAGTTTGGCCTTCGCAAATTTGACCCTGTCAGGATCCTCAACATCTTCATACTCAAAATATTCCTCACATTCATTGAACCAGTCGATCAATTCCTCTGGGTTAAGATTTCCAGAAAATGTAGGAACCTCAATCTTAGGTCTTTTCCCAATCTTGGAAATCGCCCGAAAAAATCTTTCTTCCTCCTGGTTCACAATTTCAACTTGTCCTCCTTGATATTCTTCTTCGTCTTCATCCTCACTTTCGTCTCTGACATTAAGATTCATTCCTCTATGAATCTCTTCTTGCAATGCTCGCACTTGTCTCTGCAGCTCTCTAACCTCAAGTGTCACAGCACCAGCTCTTCCGCCACGTTCTCTTCGTGGAGGCATTTTCACGATGCGTGCTGAAACTCTAACCACGGTCCTGGTGCAAACTGCCTCACAGTTGGTGATCTCTTTACACACTCAAGAAAACCTGCTCTGATACCACTTGAGGAAGGGTGCTCCCCTTAATGCCACAAACACATAACAGAAATAGAGAAACAACAACAATAATATGCAAGAACAGAAAATTGGCTTCTTATTATCTCCACAAATGTGGAATTACAAACTTTTAGAATTATAATATGCAAAGCCACATGGGCATTCCCTTACAATATTCTTTAGGACAAAGCCTCGAATCAATACCCAGATCTACTACCCAGAACTATTCTGAACTCCTAAGACAATAATACAGCCTTCCTTATATAGGCAATTTTCCACTGCCTGGGAAGGTTCCAGAATTTTAGCCAATAAGGCCGACCAAAATTAGAATTATTTTATTTTACATTTTATTACATCATAGTCGGCTCAAGATAACCTTGAAACCCGAACAAAAATTTTGAAGAAAATTATTTTTTGCCATTTCAGGTGGCCCAAATTTCGAAGACCATAAGTCATCACCAGTTGACCCGATCGGCTGTTATAACCCCATTTTGAAAAGGCCACGAAGCACTCTACACGCTTGACCCATGCAAGTGCTCGTCACCCAAATTTTCCACCTCATTCGGGGCCTCTAAAGCCTTCAAAACTGAGTTCAAAGTTTCTGTACCCCGCTACCAATACTGAAAATCTTCAATATCTTTCAATATACACTTGATCTGGCAATGAAACTTTACTGGCAGACTTATATAACCAAAATGAACCTCCAAGAAAGAAATTAGATCATTCTGAGCACATACGAAAATTACCAAAAATATTAACTTTCCATAGATAGCAGCTCTGCACAAAATAGCCCTTATTGAAAATAAAAATAGAAATGTTTTTGGGTGATGCAAGATTGCTCTTACACCTAGGATGCTCCTGCATCAACTGGGGACCAGTCCACCATAACCAAAACCAACATAAAAACCAAAAAACAAAACACTAACAAAAATTTGACAAAAGGCCAACACCAAGGACTCAAGGCACTAGACAAAATCCTTGTGAGTTTCGTCAGCTTCCTTCTTCACCTCATGTATCTTCTTTATTACAGCATTGAAGTTAAAGAGCTCCTGGATTCTTTCTTCAATCTTTCTCCTTTTTACAGACCTGGTACATTTTCTTGGGCCTTCCTCTTACAAGTCCTCTATATTCTCATTAGGTTTCTTGCTAGGGGAGCCAGCATCCAGCTCAGCTTTAATGGTCATAAAGCAGTCCATGGTCAAACCCATAAACTTATTATTGTCATGCATGTGTCTTTTCATGGTGTTTTCCATTGTGTCAATTCTAGCTTGCATTTCCTACACTTTTTTATCCCCATCAATGTTCATGTTTCCATCCACAACTTTTGAACTAGACTCTAGCTTATCCTGCAGGGAATCCACCTTAGCAGAAATGGAGTGATACTTTAAATTTAAATTCCTGATTTCCTTAAAAACCCATTTTAGTAAGTGAAAAGAATGCATGAAAGCAACCTTAGCAGTTTGGAGAACCCTAAAGGGGGGATCTATTTTATCATCCATGTCTTCCTTAAGCAGTTGAACATTTTGTTCCTGCATATCCATAGTTTTAATGAAAGGAATGTTCTAAGAATTACCAGGAGCATTCACTTTCTCCGCACTAGGTGAAGCCATCTCCATGTTAGGGGAAGTTTTCTCTATGTCTATGGCATCCTTCTGAATATCTGACCCAACCTCCATAACCACTTCCAGTTTAGGGGAGATGGGGATGTCATGATCTTCAAAACTATCGTAGTCCACTAAAATGGGCACCTGTTGACCACCAACAGCCTCCTTATTCTTATCATCCTCATTGTTATTCTTGATTCCAAAGGTATTACCCATCTCCATAGTACCTTTAGCCTCCTCTTCAATGTTATCATTTTTCCCCAAAGCTGTATTCGAGACCGAGCTCAAAGAATAACTATCTTCCTCAGTATAATCAGCCATGTCATCATAACCTTCCACACTATCAGTAGAGGCATCCATTTCCATACCAACCTCCTTATCCTTTCTTAAATTTTTACTTGAAGGACTCTCCTCTTTAACTACCATCTCCCTAATTCTTTTCTTACCCAAACCATTTTTGGGTGAAGAAATGATAGGGCTAGCACTGGCAGTCTTCTTAATATGTTCAACAATTATAAGAATCAACCCTTCATGAAGAATGGGTTTATTCTCCTTCTTCTAGTGCAGGAGAACCTCTATGAGGGCCCTCACCTTCATCTTTTGGTGTTTCTTACCTTGGTTTGAAGCATGTAATTAAATAAGGGTCAACAAGGAGTTTGGCTCATTTGTTTTTGTTGAGTCTAGGCAATGTCTAAGTCCTAGAAGTCTCTAGTCTCTCTAGTTTGTTTGTGCAGCACACTGATCCAAGGAATGTTATCAACTTGGAGTGCTTGGATTTGAGGTTAGTAATCTTAAGTTAGTGTTTTTTTATTTAATGAGAACAAGTGTGCTTTAGGAATGGTCTTTTGAATGAGTAAGCAAAAGCTACTCAAGCAACTAAAAGTTGCTAGCAACTTTTAAAAGTTGCTAAGCAACTTTCCCTTTTTGTAAAGATTGATTATGCTAAGTGGCTATAAGCCTAAAACCAATGCACACACTTAAAAAAAAGGATATATAAGGCCTGACTAACCCTAATCCCAAGGTTTGCAATTAGTATGTATGACAGATGTACGGAACAGGAGACTGAATATACAGAAACAATGTTTGACAGTCATCTTTTATGGCTTGAAGTAGTTGATTAGTGTGTCACTATTGATATCCATTTATTTTATAGTTATCTTGTGTTTATTTCAATTCATCTAACTATAATTAGATTAATTTTTGCATGTGTTTAGTTTGTTTGTTTTGATTCTTTAAGTTTCACAGTCCACTATGCATTTTGCTGGCATTGATGGAATAGGGCCTGTAGCTCTTGATTCCACCATGGGCATACCATGGGATTGTGGAGTCTAAGAACTCAGACCCTAACCTTGTATAATATACAAGCAGGGCCCCAGCAAATAGGAGCAAGCCATGGTTTTAGAAAGCCCTAGGCGAATTGGAAGCAATCTGGCTAGGGAAGGATAGTAGTGAAGGAGTTACCTAGGACAGTACAAGAGGTTCCAAGTGAAATCCTTTGGAGGAAGTCAAGATTGATGTATGAAGACTCAATCTTGTGAAGGAGAAGGTCTGAAAGGTCATGGAGTTTCATTGGTGAAGCTAGGATCCGGGAAAAGCCACAAAACCCTTAAAACCCTCATAAATAGGGAATGGCACTGTACGATCGAATGGGCACTTGAGACCCCATAAATCCATTAGAGTGGGTCATTAGCAGAAAAATTCCTTTAGGACAGGGTGTATGAAACTTGGTACAAAGGGTCTCAAATTCCCTAAGAAACCAGAGGGAGGGCTAATTAGGCATCCTCCTTGTAGCCCTATTTTCCAAAGCAAGTACTCAATCCGATGAAGACCCAATCAAACTAATGAATTGATTAGGTGTCTAATGCTTTGAAAACACCTTTGAACCTATCAAATCCACTATTGGAGTGTGGGAAAGTAGCATATGACAATAAGCCCTTATTAAGCCTAGATAAGGCTAATGGCTAGAATGCAAGGTATGGAGTGTTGATGAGTGAGTTGATTGAACTTGGTGGGCAGGTTAGGTAGGTCAGGGGTACCTTGAACATAGAAGGTTCCTATAGATCAACCATAGGTGTCAGGAGTACATTTGAGTCCTTGGGCAAGGAGCAGAGCATAGACTAGCTAGTCTATCCTAGCCTCCCCATCATCCTCCTATGCTAGGAAATACTAAGACGGAGGGACTGAAGAATATAGTAAGGTAGGGACACCCTAATTTTATGATGTAAATGATAAAGGAACACAAAATGGTAGGAATGGGCACATTTGAACCTACCGTCCAAGGTAACATATTCCATAACTATCGCTCAGATTTCTTTCAACGCATCAACATCATAGCACCCACTAGACTCTTTCACTAGAATTTTATTTTCATCCTTGCTTTTGGGAAAGTGTCAAATGGCCTTTTGTGATTTTTTCTTTTCACGGTAAAATTTGATGCCCTTAGTACTAAGCCCAGACACCTCAGCAATGAATTCCTCTGTAATGTTCACTGTGATACTAGCAATAGTGACAAATGGCCTTTTGTGATTTTTTCTTTTCACGGTAAAATTTGATGCCCTTAGTACTAAGCCCAGACACCTCAGCAATGAATTCCTCTATAATGTTCACTATGATACTAGCAATAGTGACAGCCCCATCTTTCAAGGAATCAATGAACAACTTCATGGCACTTTCTTTAGTCTCATGCAACCATTCCATGTAGGTGGTAAGATCCCTTTTAGTGAGAATATCCCAGACCTCTGACATATTTTTCCATTTCACACAGTCCTTAGGCTCTTTACGATTAAGACCTCCGCCCATGATCTCAAAGCTAACAATGACAGTCGTAATAGTAGAGAAAAATCAAATGTTGAGGTAACTGGCAACTTGATGAAGGGTGCTCCCCTTAATACCACAAGACACATAACAGAAATAGAGAAACAACAACAATATGCAAGAACAGAAAATTGGCTTCTTATTATCTCCACAAA
>BSBK01014057.1:37500-40000 GCA_027943335.1 Chamaecyparis obtusa
CAACCAAACATCTCAGCAGATTTCCCAAACTCCTATTCACCACCTCTGTGTGTCCATCAGTCTGTGGGTGATGTGATGAACTGAACTTCAAATCTGTCTTCAACTTCTGTCCACAATGTTCGCTAGAAATATCCAACAAACTTAGTGTCCCAATCTGAAACTATGGTCTTTGGCAAACCATGAAGTCTCACTACTTCTTTGAAAAAAAATTCTGCTACATGAACAACATCATTAGTCGTCTTGCAGGGAATGAAATGTGCCAATCTTCAAGAATCTATCAACTATCACAAAAATTGAATCATGTCCCCGCTGTGTCCTCGGTAAACCAAGAACAAAGTCCATACTAATATCCTCCCAAGGCTTCTCTGGTATAGGTAATGGCTGATACAACCCTGTATTCTGCTTCACTCCTTTCACCATCTGACATACTCTGCAACTCTGTACAAACTTCTTCCCATCTTTCTGCAACTGTGGCCAATAATAATTCTCACTAACCAAACCAAGGGTTTTATCACGACCAAAATGTCTAGCCAATCCTCTGCTATGCTTCTCCTTGATGAGATTCTCCCTCATAGAACTTCGTGGAATGAACAACTGACTCCCTCTAAATAGCATATCATCCTGGATGATGAAATCCAACCATTTCATCCTGTCTAGAGTAACAGGTTCTGTACAAGCTTTCAAGCTTCACCAAAATTAGGATCCTCTGGATACAAATTCTTGAGTTCCTTGAACCCAACCACTTCAATTTGAATTTCTATCAGCAATAGTTGCCTTCTGCTAAGAGCATCTGCAACTCTATTAGACTTTCCACTCCTGTGTTTCAAAACAAATGTATAACTCTGCAAAAACTCAACCCATTTCAATACCTCTGGTTCAACTTTTCTTGACCTATTCAAATATTGCAAAGCTTGATGATCAGTATACATAATAGACTCCTTAGGAAGCAAATAGTGCCTCCACTTTTTCAATGCCTGAACTATAGCATAAAATTCCTGATCATAAACAAAATATTTCTCTTGGCATCATTTTAATTTCTCACTGAAATAAGCAATAGGTTTACCTTCTTGGCTCATAACAGCTCCTATTGCAGTACCACTAGCATCACAATCTACTTGAAACACCTTATTAAAATCTGGAAGTGCTAAAATAGGTTGTTTTGTAACTTTTTGTTTCAACAATTGAAAACTCTTTTCTGCCCCATTAGTCCACTTAAACTCTTTTCTATCCCCTCTCATTGTTTCAGTCAAGGGTCCACAAATACTGCTAAAATTTCTGATAAACTTTCTGGAAAAGCTAGCTAGACCATGAAAAGATCTTACCTCAGTAGCACTCCTTGGAGTAGGCCATTCAAGGATAGCCTGTACCCTTCTTTGGGTCCATTTTTAGATCTTTTTCTGAAACTACAAACCCCAAATACACCAACTCTTTCTTCACAAAACTGCACTTCTTCAAATTAATCAGCAATTTCTCTTCTCTCAACTTCTCAAATACCATACGAATATGCATCATATGCTTATCTAGTTTCTACTAAAGATCAAAATATCATCTAGGTAAACAATGACAAACTTACCCAAAAATTCTTTCAGAACCTCGTTCATGAGCCGCATGAAAGTGCTCGGTGCATTGGTTAGCCCAAAAGGCATGACTGACCACTCATATAGTCCTTCCTTTGTCTTGAAGGCAGTCTCCCATTCATCTCCTTCTCTGATCCGAATCTGATGATATCCACTTTTCAGATCTATCTTTGAGAAATACACAGCTCCACTCAAACAGTCCATAATATCATCCATTCATGGTAATGGAAACCTATACTTGATTGTGATCTTGTTTATTGCCCTAGAATCTATACACATCCTCCATTCTCCATTCTTCTTTGGTGCTAATACCACTGGTATAGCACAGGGACTCAGACTCTCACGGATCAATCCTTTCTGTAACAGTTCATGTACTTATCTGTTCAACTCCTCACTTTCTGCAGGTGTCATTCTGTGTGCTACCTTATTCGGCAAACTCACTCCTGGGATCAAGTCATCTGATGACTGATCTTCCTGACTGGTGGTAATCCATCAGGCACGTTATCGGATACAATATCCTGAAACTCATTCAACAAATCTGCAACTTCTACAGGAACATCTTCTACTTCCTCTTTACCACTTTTGGAATTAAAGCAAAACATACATGCTCATGCCTCATACCATCTAGGAAATTTCTTCATCAACAAAAGTTATCCATGCATTACCACATACCTTTTCTTCAGTCTCTTCAATGGTTTTTAGCTTATGCCGCACTCCATCCTTTGTCAGGGAATAGGTATTTGCACGACCATCATGTACAACACATCTGTCAAACTGCCATGGTCTACCCAACAACATATGACATGCATCCATAGATATGATATCACACAATACCTCATCTTGGTATCCGCCAATCTTGAACTTCACCAGGCATTTTTCATTGACCATGACCTTATGGTCATCCTGTACCCAGGCAATCTGAT
>BSBK01014057.1:45000-47254 GCA_027943335.1 Chamaecyparis obtusa
ATTAACCTTCCTAAACATCTTGGATCTCTTCACACACACACACTAGGGACTTCTTTAAGTCCTTATTGGACAGTGACTTGGCTAAGGTCACTACAAGGCAAAATCTAGGAGTTAGGCTAGCTAAGAACCTAGGTGCTCCTGCACCATAGTCCCCCTACAACAAGATATAAGTGCCATTAGGAGACAAGAGTGGAAAATCAATTCCTATCTTTTTGAAGTTTTTCTCTTCTATCTATTTAACCTTGATTGAGGTAGAGACTTCCACTTGATGAAGGGTGCTCCCCTTAATACCACAAACACATAACAGAAATAGAGAAACAACAACAATATGCAAGAACAGAAAAATTGGCTTCTTATTATCTCCACAAATGTGGAATTACAAACTTTCAGAATTATAATATGCAAAGCCACATGGGCATTCCTTACAATATTCTATAGGACAAAGCCTCGAATCAATACCTAGATCTACTACCCAGAACTATTCTGAACTGCCTAAGACAATAATACAGCCTTCCTTATATAGGCAATTATCCACCGCCTGGGAAGGTTCCAGAATTTTAGCCAATAGGCCGACCAAACTTAGAATTATTTTATTTTACATTTTATTACATCATAGTCGGCTCAAGATAACCTTTGAAACCCGAACAGAAATTTTGAAAAAATTATTTTTTCGCCATTTCAGGTGGCCCAACTTCTGAAGACCATAAGTCATCACGAGTTGACCCGCTCGGCCACTATAACCCCATTTCGGAAACACCACGAAGTGCTCTACAGGCTTGACCCGTGCAAGCGCCCGTCACGCAAATTTTTGACCTCATCCGGGGCCTCTAAAGCCTTCAAAATTGAGTTCAAAGTTTCTGTACCCTGCTGCCAATACCAAAAATCTTCAATATCTTCTAATATACACTTGATCTGGCAATGAAACTTTACTGGAAGACTTATATGACCAAAATGAACCTCCAAGAAAGAAATCAGATCATTCTGAGCACATACGAAAATTACCAAAAATAGTAAACTTTCCATAAATAGCAGCTCTGCATAAAATAACCCTTATTGAATTCAAAAACAGAAATATTTTTGGGTGTATGCAAGATTGCTCTTACACCCAGGATGCTCCTGCATTAGACACCTAGGGTAATTTGAGAAGTGACCCTATCACGACTCAGGTGTGCAGAGGAAAACCAAGACGGTTAACCTCCTCCTTTGTTAGCCACGATGAATCTTCTACAGGTCGTCCTTTCCATTTGACCAAATACTCTTCATATGTCCTATTCCTTGTGCTTCTACCAACACGACTATCCAGTATGTCTTCGATCTCCTTAGTGTCTGAACTAGTTGCTGGAATACTCCACTGTGCTGCTGTGATCTCATCTTCAACACCTCCTTCATGATACTCTATCAGATCTGAAATGTTAAACACTGGTGAAATATTTAGCTCACTAGGCAATTCTACCTCATATGCGTTTCTTGAATAATGTTTCTTCAATATCCTGCATGGTCCAAACTTCTTCATTTTCAACTTGTTATATGTACCAACTGGAAACCGCTCCTTCCGCAAATGAACCATGACTTCATCACCAACCTGAAATTCCTTATGCCTCCTTTTCTCATCTGCCTTAGCCTTATGCTGTGCGTTCATCTTGGTAATATGCTTCCTCACCTCTTCATGGATGTTCTTCAAGTGTTCTGCAAAATCCTCAGCTTCAGCACTACTTATTTCTCCTTCATCTATCTTTCTCAATTCAGATGCATTTCTTGGACTACTTCCATATATAATCTGGAATGGTGATTTACCAGTGCTCCTGTTGACAGAATTATTGTATGCAAATTCCGCCTGTGGTAAAATCAAATCCCATCCTGTTGGTTTATCTCCAACCAAACATCTCAGCAAATTTTCCAAACTCCTATTCACCACCTCTGTCTGTCCATCAGTCTGGGGGATGATGTGATGAACTGAACTTCAAATCTGTCTTCAACTTCTTCCACAATGTACGCCAGAAATATCCAACAAACTTAGTGTCCCGATCTGAAACTATGGTCTTTGGCAAACCATGAAGTCTCACTACTTCTCTGAAAAACAATTCTGCTACATGAACAACATCATTAGTCTTCTTGCAGGGAATAAAATGTGCCATCTTTGAAAATCGGTCAACTACCACAAAAATTGAATCATGTCCCCGCTGAGTCCTTGGTAAACTAAAGAACAAAGTCCATGCTGATATCCTCCCAAGGCCTCTCTGGTACAGGTAGTGGC
>BSBK01014058.1:2500-32894 GCA_027943335.1 Chamaecyparis obtusa
TATTTAGGACCCTGATGCCACATATTCATGGAGTCAAATTACATATTCTAATTGCAATTAAATAAAACTACTCATTGATCACATATATACTGAAGCCTAGCTATTTTATGAGTACCTCTATTGTACCAATTATCTGTTACCTATATTAAGCTACCAAATCATTGTAAAGAGTGTATAGAGTATAGAATAAACATCCTCTCAAAAGGAAAGAAGGCATATGATACAATGAATTCATACCAAAATTGGGTGGAATCTCTGAGCATAAGAACACCATGATAAACCTTTTCTTGACACCATTATAAAACCTGGATATATATTATCTTCAAGAATAGAGACTATCTCAGAGGTCATATAACACCATGATAAACCTTTTCTTGACACCATTATAAAACTTGGATATATATTGTCTTCAAGAATAGAGACTATCTCAGAGGTCATATCTATATCTATGTTAATCAATATCTGGAGTATATTTGCTAAAGGAAGTATTGAAAATTTGTAACATATATTACAAGCCCTATCTCAGGTTAGGGAAGCCCATATTTGATCCTTTCATCGAGTAGTTTAGGTATAATTAAACTTGATTGCTAAATTCTATGAGAAAAACTTGTCTCTGTCAGTTATTTCAAACCAAATATTACTTAGCTTAACCATCTTTGTTTCCCTACTCGAAAGATGGAGAGTAAATATTGGTCTCACTGTCACATAATCTATTTACAGTGTATTTAATTTTGACCTTATAATGATGACATCAATTGACAGATAATAACATTTGTCTATGTTTTCATTATGTATTATTTGAAATAAAGATTGACATTTGTTGTTTTTATAGTGACAAGGGAGTCATTTTTTCTTGACATTTATTCTAAAACAATATGAAATAAACATTTATTAACTAACTTAATTAATAAATAAAAAACAATTCAAAGTGACAAGGGAGAGGGTGGGTCCCACCCCACCTCTCCTCCCTTCCCATGCCCATGCGCACAATACTCTATGCATGGTAGGGTACCACTGCCATCATAGGGGTATCGTGCCCATGCGCACGACTCCTACCCACAACAGCCGAAGGTGGTGGGGGAAGGTGGTGCCCCCCCCCCCCCCCTAAATATATTTTATATTTTTTTTTATAAAAATTTTATTTTTTAAAAACAAAACTTTTAAGAAGCATTTTTTTGTATAAAGTTTATTTTTTTTAATATTTAATTTTTTAACAAGTACATTCCACTAAACTCATTTATTTGTTTTGACTTTTCTTTCCTTGTGTTATTCTGGCCTTTTTTATCTAAAATTTATTGATTGTACATATTTTCAATAGAGAGAATATTCTCACCAGAATTAATTTTTTCAACCAAATTTGATTTCTTTCAAATGGCATATTTAATTTTC
The DNA here is from genome assembly GCA_027943335.1 of Chamaecyparis obtusa. Classification (NCBI taxonomy): domain Eukaryota; kingdom Viridiplantae; phylum Streptophyta; class Pinopsida; order Cupressales; family Cupressaceae; genus Chamaecyparis; species Chamaecyparis obtusa. Next base: position 3,890 of record BSBK01014058.1, read on the forward strand.
TTCTAGCATTATAGTCTAATTATAATCTAGAATTGATTTTTCATTTTCTAGGTGTTCTATAAGGAATTTTCTAACAATATTTTGCTAGCATAACCTTGTTGTGCCAAATTTAAATAAAAACATAAAATCTCATATCCAAAAGTTTTCTAAGACCAAAAACAAGGAAATCACAGAAAAATCTAAGGTGATAAACATGAATCATTCAGACATAGGAATTCATCAAACTTCAAAACAAAAATCATACAAAAGAGATTTTCAGATCCTACCTTAGATCCAATGCAAAGACTGAAAATGTAAGCCCTGGAAGATCTGTAAACACCTGATTGCTCTGAGTATGAATCCAACCTATAGATCTGAATCCACGAAGGATGCAAACACCAAAAAATCATATGCACAATGTACCCAAAAACAAAAGGAAACCACAACAATCCAAATTCTCCAAAATCCCAAGCACACAAGCTCTCCAAAAATTCTCCTCCAAAATCTGTCTAATCCATAAAATGAAATACAATTTTCCCTAGTAGACATTCAATTCCCCCTTTTATGCAACCCTAAAGATAACTCAACATTTAACTCCCAGATCAACTCCAATCAAAAATTGAAAGAAAATCCTAATTTAATAATTAAAAACAACTTTATATGCAGAACTGAACTTGACTTTTTCGAACAAGTGGTTATTTTTTTAGAACAATTTACTTTTCAATAATATTAATGCAGATGTTTATAAATAAAATTTGTATTAAATAGCTTAAGTATTTAAAGCATCCTAAAACCATGAAATAAAAAATTTAATTATTTAATAAAGCTCACAAGCATATTTAAATCTAATTTCAATAAAAAATAATCAATTAAATCCAAATATTCAAATATTTGACTTTTAATTAATTTTCTTAGATAAACATAGGAATATGATTAACAGTAAATTTCAACTGTAATAATTAATTTATTAAACACAGAAAATCAACCACTTGAGAAAAAAATCAATTGAGACCAATCAAAGTAAAACCAAGAAAACTCAAGAAAGGAATCCAAGAATCTATGTCTACTAGACAAATTTGTGTAAGGTAGTAAAACTGATACTTGTCCAATCCTAAGAAAAATGGGCTTAGGTTAGGGTTTTGGACCTCTGTTATCTCCCCTCTCTTATAATTTGAGATATTGTGATAGGACACGCTCTTCTTGACAATTCAGAGAAGTCGAACCCCGGTACCTACAAACTTGGATAGAAAACTCACATGTACATACATATAAAACTATATAATAGATAATGGTGAGGATCAGACAATTGTGTGGATCTCACAAGCAAGTAACTATGAATCCATCCCTCAACCACATCAGGCATGTCAAACAGAAATATAAACATGCATGCTAACCATACACATGAAAGTATGGGGTCAATAAAATCATAAGCATCAATTATTTCCTAACATATAATTCATCATCCTAAAATAACTATAAAATATAGAAAATCAGACTATGGGAGGGGTATTACAGGGATCACGTAGGAGGAAATAACAATGGTAGAAAAGAGAATGTGGGTTATGTAAGGGTTTTGCAAAGGAAAGAAGTAGTGAGTGGCTACATAGTAACTATAGAATGAACATCATGAGGGAAGGAGGATACCTAGACAATCTATAGAGTATTTAAGAAGAATCAATCATCTTGTAGTTGAATACATAAAAGAAATAAGAGTAATCTAGAAGAGAGGGTAACCACTACCTAACAATGGTCATTGGTTTGTGTTTGCATGGTTTTTATTAATGTATTTATTAACGGCCATCAAGTGTTGACATGTAAGTAATGATTATCTAGATGCATAAATGTATTGTGTGATAGTATTTGAGTTGAGAATGTAATATTTTTTGTGGCTTATAGTATTATCCATATTTAAAAAAAAAATTTGAAGTGTTATTGTGTTTCCACGAAAGTGGTAGGCATGTTTTTCTATTTTTGATCACCCTAAAGATAGAAAAGGGTCATGGGTATTTGTAAATATGGTTTTCATTTCAAAAAAGTAGTATCATAGCCTACAGTCTTGAGTGTATAGGAATATTTATATGAGGAAGGAAGTTTACAATAGGACCTATGGGTGGAGAATGGTGGAGAGGGAAAAAGTTTTGAGAAATAATTGATCATATTCGATGTCTTCTAGTAGAGATGAATTTGGGTAGAAAGTGTGCATATTTCATCCACTAAGACAAAATGGGTGGAAGAGGTCTTAGAGAGGTGCATCTTCTAGAATATTCCTAGATAGAGGATATTAGTGAGAGTTGTGGGAAAGAGATGAAACAAAGAGAATTGGAAAGAATTGAATTGATTGATGGAGAAAGGGAAAAAGAAGTGAGTATTTTTTATTTATTTTATGTTGACAATTCCAATATTGGAGAAAGGGAGAAAAAAGATATATGGATGAATGCAATTGAGATGGAAGTGCAAAAGTTAAGATGGCATGCATGAGAAGTCCAGGAAGAGATAAAATAGGTTATTAGAAAGGGAAGATTCACAACAATGCAATATCATCCTTCAAAGGATTTGAATGCAACAATTGAGAACGAGGTTGCAGTGTTTGATGAGAAACATGATAAAAAAAATGGTTTCAGGAAGAGAGGATCGAGCACTTGAATATTGTAGAAGCAGAGAAAATTGTAGTAGTAGTGATAGAACAATTTAATGAAAAGAAGAAAGAGAGAATAGTAGAAAATAAAGAGGGAGATATCGGAGAAGCGATGATGAAAAAGGATGAGGCAAATTTGTGGACACATTTTTTGGAAATAGAATAAGGGTGGATGGAAAATGTTGAAGGTATGAAATCAATTGCAAGAGTAAAGGAGGTAGAGGTGAAGGTTGTAGATGATAAATATCATAATTAATTGGATGTTTGGGTAGCAAAGGAGAATGATGTGAATTTTGATGAATTTTGTGATATTGGGTTTAGTTTACCTTTGTCTAAGGTAGGAAATGATGTAGTTGAAAAGTTTATTTTTGGATTTGATTGGTTGCAAGTAGAGTATGTGGAGGATATTAGATGGCATAGATGGAGGTGGTCAGTATGTGGTGAACAAAATTCCATGAATAAATGGAGGAGTATAGAGAGTATGTGGAGGAGAAGAAAGAAAATTTATTTGAGGAGGAGGTTCAATTTTTATGGGCATCAGTCCATAAAAAGGAACAAGAGAAGATGACAAACTAGGTGGAGGAAGATGATAAGAATCTTGACGAAGAATTAGAAGAGGTCGAAGAAGACTCTATCTCCATCTACATCAATCATGGATTTAATTATAGGTTGTTTTCAACCTTCAAGGTTATTTCTACTACCAAAATCTAGGTTTTGAGTCCCAATCACAAAATATTTCCTACATCGAGAGCCTAATGCAATAGCATCTTAGGAAGATAAAAAAAAAATTCCACTTTTCTATTTGAAATTTTTTTTGTTAAAATTTAAATTCAACACTTTTGTCAATTCCTACCCATCCTATTTGTAAATGAAATCATTGGAACAAAGTTTGAATTTTAGTTAAAATATTAAAGTATGGTAAATTCAATCCTTTTCATTTGGAAAAATTGAGAGAATTCCCATGTGTCTTCTTAGAATTGTTCCTTTCTAGAAGTAGTTGAAATGATTGGTAGGAAATAGGAAGAATTTGGAGGAATGACATAGAATAGGAAGAGGAAGAGGAGAAACATTGAAGATATTTTACAATTAAAAAATAAAAAGAGAGAGGGGTTACATAGGAAGAAGTGAAAAAAGATGGTAAAGAGAATGTGGGTTTTGTAAGGGGTCTATAGAGGAAATAATTAGCAAGTGGTTCCATGGTAACTATAGGGAAAAACTTATAATGGAAGGAGGATACCTGTACAAGATGGAGTACAGATGAATTGAATGTAACACAAGGAGATTAGATGTTTCATGATAGGACACCATAAGTTTAAAGAGGATTCAATAATATTCTAGGTGAATGTGTAAAAGATGGCTAAGAAGTAAGAGTGGATAACTATTGCCTCATAATAGTCATCGGTTTGTGTTTGCAAATTTTTAATGAATGGAGTTACATTTCTTAGCGACCACCAAGTATTGATATGTAATTAGAGAGTATTTGCATAAATGTACTATGTAGTAAAATTTGAGTTGAGAATATAATATTTTTTATGAGTTATAGTATTCTCCATATTATTAAAATATCTAGAAATGTAAATGTGTTTTTGATAAAGATGGAAGGGAGAGGACCCTGAACCCAGATAGAAACAATCACATTACAACATAAACCACAAAACTAGACTTCATTCCATTACAATTGGATGCCACCAAAAACCATCAAAGAATAAAATTAATCAAAAAAAAAATTTCAACTCTACCAACTAACTCTAATCTAGCATCATCATCACAATTATCCAAACTACTACCTAACTTCATCTACTTAAACCCAAAAAAATCAGCCTTATAGCTGATGTCACCAACTAGCATCAGAACCACAATAAATTATAATAATTACACAAATTTTAACCATGAAAACCATAGAAATAATAGTAGTCTATCTAAAACCAAACAAAAAAAAAACCAGAGATCATTTAGAATTAGCTATAGCCTCCTAGTCCTTTTATACATAGTTAAGATCACTCCTCTAGTCTACCATATCAGCTATGTTTGTCTCTTCACCACCTTTTTTATCCTACTTATTCTTAGAATTTCTCCTCATCGTACTCTTTCCCATACCCACTCCAAAAAAAGTCTTCTTCATCATGATGTTCATAACCCTGCAAAGAGTACAGATAGAAATATTGAACTCTTCTTTAGTAACAGTGGTGCTAAAAGAGTTTTCTAGAGCATTAATTTGTCCTTGGAGGTCCTTGATTTGATTCATCATGTAATTATCCTTTTTATAGCCCAGGCTAGGGACAAGAGACTTCATCCTAGTCTATTATTCTTCAGGGATAACAAGGGAGGTACAAGACGTACTAACCATTTCCTCTAGTTCATCAAGATTAACAATGATCTAAGGAGATTTCTATTTTTTATATTCCCCCAACTCCTCAGTCACTATTTCATAGTCCTTATCATCCAAACTATCTATGTCCTTTGTTTCTTCTAGTTTGTACACCAGATCCATTTTAGGGACCACCTCCTCTTCAAGATGCTTCCCTTTGATATCTTACCTATTTATCAGCCTAGCGGAACTATGATCTCCATAAACAATATCAGATTTTTTATCTCCAAAACTATCCAACTTATAGTCCTCCTATAAATCAGTACCTTCACCCACATCTCCTTTATCAACAACAATAAAGTTCCTTGTAGCACCAAGTTTAGTTTTCCTTATCTTGGAAGGAATAGACTTATTTTTAGGGGCCTTCCTTTTGAAAAGAGTAGTACAAGAATGTTTTCTTCAAAAGACACACCAAGGGAGGGTTTTTCCTATGAAGGATGATGGATTCTACTAATTTTCTTTCTCCTAGGTTTAGGATTTAAGCTTCCAGGGAGAGGGTCACTACTAACAAGCTCAATTTTAATAGTACTCCTTTGGATTTCCATGGATCTATGGTTTTCCTTCTTAAGATAATTAAGACACCTACTAATCATAGGATAATTACTAAATACAAATTGATACAAAACATAGATCAATCCTTGGTGCATGGATGAAGATTCAACCTTATCAATGCTATTTCTTAGTGAAGAGAACAATAAGTAAAACACGTTAATATTTTCACAATGTCTAATATGATTCAGAATGGGAAAATGGTACCCCATGAAAAATTGTAAACTACCCCTCTAAACTATAATAATTCATCACATAAAGACAAACTAGATCATACAAAGGGGAAAGAGAAGAACATTGATACCCATTACCAGTCATAATAATCATTAGTTTCTCATCCTTTTCAAAAAAAATCTTCATATAGCTCTTATAATCTCCAAAAAATTTCCTCTCAACCTTATCTCCATTGCACTCAAGGACCATGGCCTCAAAAATTAACTCCAATGTCACACATAATTTGATTCTTCTAATGATCATATTCCCTTTATGCCAGGAGTTAAAAAATTTCATGGAGAGGGAATTATTGAAACCCTTGATATCCTTAATGTAATTTATCAGCCCAAATTTCTTCAATTCCTCTGAAAGTTCACCATTCTTCATTAAATCCTTAAAGTCTCTTTCCTCCACCATATTCAAAGGCCTACCCATGATATAAACTTCCTTGAAGCTGAAATGAGTCTCTTTCACAGTCATACAAGTAGGCCCTCTATGTCTAAACAAAAGTAAAAATGAAATGCCCTTCTTCCTCTCTTTCTAAATAAAAGTAGAAGCTTCTTGAAGAAGGAAATGAGATCTCTTCAAAAAAACTCATTTTGATAATGGTAATTAATGGCAGTGCTAATATCCCAACAGCCCAAAAGATAATCTTTTGAAGATTTGAAATGATATTTTTCATTAGTAAGGAAAATGTGAATAATATAATTAGTTGTGCTACAAACATTATTAATAAAAGTGGCATCTTTAAAATAAATGAAAAAATTAAATCTTCTAATAAGATCACTATTATCCCATCTCGAGTCGATCCACTTGTAAAACCAAGTGAGATACATATTAGGGATGTCCACCTTGGAAACCATGATCTTACATTTTCTACATGAATTCCTTCCAATACATCTTTACTTTTTAATGACCAACTTAGCAATATTAATTCAATATTTTTCATTCTTAATTAAAAAAGAAATAACCTCCTTCCCACCTTTACAAAAATTCATTTGAATATGACCATTTCTCTATCAAATTTTAAACACCTGGGTATTCACATTCAAAATTGATGGGAAAATACCCATCTCCCTTTTGCACTAGGGTAAAAGCATAATAAGTTGTCACCCTTTTACAAAGGAAGAGGCTAACAAAATCAAAGCTGTTCAACTTCAATAGTATAAAAATGACATTTATGTTTGGAATTTGAAGATGATGTGAACTAATTAAATTTGATAAAATGGGTGAAGTTTATGATTTATATTTTTAATATTTTTTTAGAATAAGAATTGATATGTTTTTTTTAATTTTTAAAGATGATTTTTTAGTCGTTGAAAATTAGGGGTCTAGTTCCCACCAAAAAAGTATATGTAAATAAACATATTTTCCCCTAATTTCAAAATATGTCATAGATGACATATATATCTAGTGCATAAAGAAATAAAAATTGGTTTGTGACCTATATTTTTGCTTTTATAACAATTGAAATTCCTAATCACTGAAATCAATAGTTTTCATCTCGCAACATATTTTTCATAACAAATCTATCCCTATCAAAAAAAGAAATATATATTCTTGAAGAGGAATCTCTCCTCTAGTGCACCATGTGTCTTTCAAATTTATTTAATATGATTTAGCATTGGTCAATTATTCATTATGTTATTCGAAGGAAAGAACCACTTCATAGTCCTTAGACTTATCATACCGAGCTGCATATTACACCGCATTTGGAACAATGTAAAACAAATAATACCATTTCCTTTCACTGAAAATGATCCCCTTTAACCTTTGAGGGTACTATTAAAAGGTAATATATTGCCAATCTGGGGAATTAAGGCCCCAATTCTCCATAAAATCTATAGCACTATTCCTCTCTCTTAGAGTATGGAGAAGCCTAAATTGAATAAAAGAAGAGATAATTCTCTTACAATCATCCATAAAACTATAAATGTACCAGGGGAAACCAAATTTTTTCTATAGATGATCCATAACCATTTTTGAGTCCTCGTCTAAAATAACTCTGTCAAAATTAAGATCTTTCAAGCATTTTATTCCATTCCAAGCAACCATAGCTTAAGCATGGTTGTTAGTCCTGACCCCAAGATTCTTTTGAAAGCCTTCAATAAAGACCCCATTCTGGTTCCTTATAAATCCTTTAGAAATAGATTCCCCCTAATTCCATTTTGTATATCCATCAACATTATATTTCACCCGGCCAACCTCTGGAGGAATCCAACTAGTAAGCCTTCTTTTCAAAATATTTTCTTAGTATTTATTGAGAAAGTCTTGGTGCACATTCTAGATTTTTTTAATTCTCAAGTCATGAAAAGTGGGGAGCACTTTCCCTTTTATAAAATAATAAACATTAAGGTTTTTTCTAACTTTATATTTTATAATTTGGAATAGAGTAGAGTTGGTTCTAGCCTCATTCCTGAAAATTCTATTATTTATCACCTTCCAAAAATTTTAGGCCATGAAAGGGAGGATTTAGGCCCAAAGATTCTTAATAATTAGATGATTAAGAGGACTAAAAGTCCATTGGCTAAAGAAAATACCCATAGTACTTGACATAATCCAATCTACATTGAGGGAAGATAGGATAAGGTGCTAAATTTGTAAGGTGAAGGAGCAATGCATGAAAATATGATCAATAGATTCACTATTATTTTTGAAAGGGATACATCTATTAAAAAAATGAAAACCATGCCTATTCATATTATCCACTTTATGAATCTTCCCATGAGAAACAACGCACCAAAAATAGTTAATTTTTGGGATAACATTTGGGGTCTAGATATGTTTCCATAATTATTCATTATCTTTTATCCTATCCATATCCCAATAAGCTAAACTAACAAAGAAGGAGACATAATATTTATTCCTCCATATCCATATGTCCACTTGAGTTTGGGAAAAGAGATCAGAATTTGACCATAACAAGGATAAAGCTCTTAGATTTGTATTGATAAAGTTAAGGGGATCAAGACCCTAATGTAGTTGTCCTATAAAGTCTTTCAAATTTTCTTAGCCTTCCCTCAAATGAATATAGTTATCCACATAGATACCATATTGATTAATAATCCTTCTCCTTATTTGAGATAAGGAATTAAAATTAGAGAGAGGTTTATCCTAAAACCATATATCCTCCTAGAATATAGATCTTTTATCATTTCCTATGATCAATGTACTACCTTTATTAAGGATACTTTTGACATTGACTATGATTTTGCACAAAGGGGAACCAATAGAGGATATTTTTTCATATAAGAAGGAATCTACACTCCCATTACCAACATATTTTTCCTTCATTAGAATAGCCCATTATTTTTTTCTTTCCATCAACAACCCTCCTATCTTAGGAATAAGAGCTTTGTTAAACTCTCTTATTATTATAACTCCCAACCCTCCAACTTTCTTTAAGATAAATACCTTGTCGTATTTCAATAAATCCATATAGGCCTTATCCTTTGTGATTGTCCAAAGGAACTTCTTTTGAATTATCTGTATAGCATCAACAACTTATTCAAGGATTTTGAAAAGAGATAGAAAGAACACTGAAATATTTCTCAAGCAAGATTTAAGAAATTGAATAATGATAACTAAACTTAGAAATTTTCTTTTCCAACCATAAAGTTTCCTTTGGAATCTCTCAATAAGACTAGTCTAGCATAAGGGAGAATGAAATTTGGTTGTAAGGGGAAGACCCAAGAAGGAGGAATGAAGAGGAGCAATCTTGCAACTAAAAATTCTGGAGATCCTATTTTGGAGAGAATAATCAACATTAAAAAATAGATCTTACTCTTATTATAATTTATTTATTGAGCTCAAACCTTACCACAACTTTCCAAGATCATCTTCCAATTTTAATCTTCATAAATATAGGCCTCACCAATCATGATAGTATCATGAAAAAAATATTGGTGGGAGAAGGGTTGAAGTTGAGAAGAAACTTTCACCCCCTTAAAGCATTATAATCCCTAATTTTCATGATTTTTCTTCCCAACACTCTTGCCACCATTATAAAAAGATAAGGTGAAAGAGGATCACCTTTCAATATCCCTTTACTAATAGAAAAGAACCCACTAGGAGAACCATTAACCAAAACAAAGTACTTAGTAGTGGTCACCCAATTCATGATCATGTTGAGAAATTTACCTTTAAATCCAAACTTCTTCATAACTCCAGTAAGAAATTTCCAATGAACATTGTCATAAGCTTTAGAAATATCTAGTTTTAACATCATACTAGGCTTTTTATTAGCTTAGATTGAGTGCACAATCCCATCGGTATTTATATAACAATATCTAGAATATTTCTTCCACCCACAAACCTTTTTTTGTTATTCAAAATAAGTTAGTCCAAAACCCATAGAAATCTGTTGACCTTTGAAATAGTTTTGTACATAGTATTATAGAGACTTATGGGTCTATAGTCCAACATAGTCAAGGAATCCACCACCTTGAGGATAAGAGAAATATAAGTGGAGTTAAGCTCAATAACCACCTTCCCCATTTTGAAAAAATATCTCACCATATTAAAGATCATCCCATGTGATATTCCAATACTCATGGAAGAAATCAAAAGGAAAACCATCAAGTCAAAGTGCCTTAAAGGATTGAAAAGAGAAAACAACATTTTTAACTTATTTAAGGGAGACATGTTTGGAGAGGTTCTTTTTATCCTTTGCATTAATGATAATACAAGGTATAGCATCCAAAAAGTGATTGGGATCAGGGAAAACATTATTCACATTACCTTGGGTATTAGCGAAAAAACCCACCACCTTACAAGAAATATCCTATTCATCCTCCATAGTATTACTATTGCGTAATATATTTCTGATTATATTCCTGCTTCTTTTTTTGAGGGTAGATTGATTGTAACACCCCACCAGGAGACCTAAGAGAATTACACTAAAGTTATGCTAAGTTATGCAGCAATTTTTATTTTTTTTGTTTACTAAAGTTAACATGTACATTGAACATAGTATCACAATGGTTTACATTCATGAGTTTGAATATACACATCATTTCATTTTCATTCTCAAGGGTCCCTGACGTAGTATTACATTGTCTAACTAACACTACGCTAACATGATCAAATGCTAAAGAAATTTTAAGTACATAATGAAAGTAAGTACATCTCTCTAAATCAAATTACATTACATCATATGATCACCTACATCCACTACACATGTCATAGGGTATGTGGTGATATTTAATACAATTACAATTATCAAATGCAACATGGATCCATGCAGGGATCATAAATAATCAAATAAACCTTCTACAAGTACAAGATAATAACATTTGACATCTGATACATGAATCTGCAACAATGGTGGTAATCTGATCCAAGTAAAAATTAGGTGATGAAGGATATCTGCAAAAGTCTCAATGGAGAAGTACACTATCTCCCGACCATGTGGAACCCAGAGGTCCACCCCTCCGTGCTAGGGAGATAACACCAAGCCCACGCACATACTAAGGACCAATCCCAATCACCACCTAGAAAGATATCTCTAGAACAAGAGGGTATATGGGTTACTAGAGGCACTAACCTACGTAGGATATCTATGGTGTGAGTAGGAAGGTGTCATCACGTAGATCCACCCTTGAGTTTAGTCTTGAAGGTTCCTCACTGAACTGACAAAACTCAAGTGATCATACGTGGCATCGATATCTCTCATGAAGACAAGTATATCGATGATGCATCTAACATCTTCTCGCATCCATCCTTAGTCTATACTAGCACTCAAGGCATGGGCGAGGTATCTCAAATTATCTTTTTAATGTTCTCCTATCTAGATCAATTTTTTTTTATAATGTTATCACTGGAATTAAGAAACTTGACAATGGATGATCCGTCAGCCACTTGCGAGCCTCGAAAATCCATTGCAAGCCACCCCATACATCACATCTAGATAACCTACCCTAGTTTTCAATCAACACCCATCCTAGTTTGTGGCCACATAGATCAATATAAGCCCCAATAAACAAATAACCAAATAAATCATACTTACAAATCAAAACATTTACTCACTTGGCCACTAACTCAAATTAATCCACCAAGAGGTAATAATCAAAAAGATAAAATAGATATCCCAACCATGATCTCACATTTACACTTTCTCCATCAAGCAATAGAAAATAGAATTCCACAATGCATCATAAAACATTCAACAACATAGATAACTGATATCCACAACATATACCCGGCCTCTGGATTTCACCCCCTAATTGGTCATCTATCCCATATGTAGATTGACTACATCAATAATATAATTCACATGCACGTACAATTTACACAGTAAGAGAACATCGTAACAAAGGAAGATAACATTTCGTAAAGAAAACAAAGTTTCAAGGATCAATTAATAAGTAAATTTTGCTCACACTAATTTATCCTATTATCATATTCGGTGAATTTCAATAAAAGAGGTTATGTGATTCAATTTCCACAAATGATCATAGCAACGTAATAGCTAAAGTAATCTCCTAGGAAGTTAGTCTTAATCAATAGATTAACCTTTTACCATTTTTTTTCTTTTGTTTGCAACTTAACGTCAAGATGTTTAATTGAGATTGACGATGTAATTATCATGATCATGGAACAATTAGATAATCTACATCAACCATTACATGACCATAAACTAATTCATTCAATAATTATTTTATGATAATTAATTATTTAATATATATTTATTAACTTAAACGTAAGATAATGAAATATTAGCTAATATTCATATTCAATGACTAAGATATCTATATACATAAAATCTAAATTGTATTAACTATAATAACATCCACTTTTTCAATACTTGAATTTAAAATTAATATAACAATTTAAACAATCATGATATTATCCTAACTCTTATTAATCAAATCCTAATATAATAGTCTACTTGTTAATACCATCCTCTAGGTTCCTAACCTACTATACACCTCATCATCAACCTACTCAACCTATAACCCTCTTAAACATAAATAAAGTAAGACATAGAAAAAAAAAACAAATATTAAAAGTTTCCTATATACCATCAAATCACCCTCTCACCATATCCAATGCAAGGACAAGGGAGGTGGTACACAGGTTGAGGAATGTTGAATGAAAACCAAAAATATTAAAACAAATTTAAATGCCATCCAAAAGCTACGCTCCATCTTGGGCATGGGAAAATGGGTTTGAAAAAGCAAGGTTAAAAATGTGGGTCCCTCCTCACATCTAAGGAAAAACACATAGCTTCTCCTCCCAATGAAAGGACAACCCATTAATGCAAATGCAGGCCCACTAAAATTTGTTTTAAAAGCTAAGTATGGGCTGGCCCAAAGGCATACGTGGGTCAAGCAAGAAGGTCAATATTCATTTAATAAAAGAAGAAGATATGGGTGACAATAAACATCACACCTTGACCAAATAAAAAGTTTCATATTAATACAAGACATGACCTCTTCCATACACACCTAGGCAAGGGATAATAATATTAAATGAAGTAAGGGAGAGTTGCTTGAATAAAGTTTATTTTTATAAAATTTTATATCACAAAAAGTGGCAGGTTTAATATTATTATAATGACTGTGTTTTTTTTTGAAAATGTATGGGAATTTTTTTCCCATACATTTTCCAGAGAGCTGGAAATGTCCATATGCTCAAGACTTAGTTTTATTTTGCTATCCCTTACATAATGTTATTTGCTTCCCAATTTGATTGTCAATTGGATTTACTAATTCCCTCAATATGGAATAATTGTAAGATCTAATAAATAAGTATTGTGGCAAACATTGGATCAAAATATAACTAAGATTCATTGTGTTTGAAAATAACAAGTTTTGCCCATTTCAAATTTAGCTTCCACTAATGGCTAAATTGGGAAGTTTCTATGTTGAGGTGTTAAAATTCCACATTGAAAGCTAAAATTTCAATCGTTTATTGCTTCACACTTCATTTGAGAAGATAAGTGTATCCTCTACTTTGCTGGAAAAAAATTGAAACTAGTTTAGTACATATTAAGGGAACCCAAATCCTACCTGGTTCAACAAGCAGGCTAATGAAGTCCAGCCAAGAATACCTCACCAATCCACAAGCTTGAACCCTCAGCTGCTTCCAGATCAGCTCCTAACTTGCCTTCAACTCTTCCTCTCTTCTCTTCCTCAAACCTTCACTTCTCTCCCTATTTTCTCCTCTAAATTTTGCATATCCAAAGTAATCACAAGTCTTCCTCTAAAATTGGCTTGAAAGTGGGTAAGAAATATTTTATTATTTTCCCCCTACTATTCAAGTCAACCTCCCATTTATGGGAATAAAATATATCAATTTTTAAATTATAAATTTCTTTTCATTTTATTTCCTCTTATGAATTAGGTCATATCACTCTAATATTTCAAAATTACATGATAAGTTGTATCTATATAAACATATATAAACACATATATATATATAATTAATATATATACAATTAATAATATTATTATTATAAAAGACTTAGTGAAAACATATATATTTGATTATGCTATACCATACTAATAACATTATATTTACTAATACACCAACATAATATAAATTGCTATCAGAAATTAGACATGAATGCACAAGGTCAAAATATGACACCAAAATGGGACAACACCTATGATCAATATCATGCTCAACAGGTAAAATATATATCAAATTCATTCTGCCCGAACAAATTCAAATTAGGTAAGTCAAGTAAGATTCCATCCGTTATTCTAGGACAATTAGGTTGGGCTAGGGAATTGGCCTGAGTGCTAACTCCCCTTCTCCACCATTGAGACATAATAAGGGCACGCTCATCCTATCAAGCCAGGGAAGTCAATGCCTGGTACCTACAACCTGCATAAAACCACTGCATGTACATGTGCATATATAGACATAACAACAAACAATGGTAGGGATGGCTGGGACGTGTGGACCCGACTCAATGCAGGTAACTACACCTCCTCCTCTACCATATAGGCACGTCAAACAGAAAAGAAAGCATACAAAGTAATAAAAATGATACCATACACATGCAGGTATGGGGTAAGTACCATATACAAATAATCAACTAAATTACATCAATTAATACATGCATTGAAACATCATATAAAATCCATAATTACTTAAATTAACCATCACATAATGTTTTTGGTTCAGATCTAAACATGATAATTAACCTCCAAAGCATAATCATCAAATAACACACCACAATATAAATATAACATATGTCTAGTCTAATCAACTAAAGTAAAACAGTATCAACTAAATCATAGTCTCAGCAACAGTAGCAACTACGGGAGGTATTACATTGATGAAAGAATCTAGTGTTTTTATCACTTTGTGTAAGCCATTGAATTCTATATTTTTGCCTCCAAAAATAATTTCTCTTGTTTATTGAGTCTAACCTATTGGTCTCTTAGGAATCTCT
Source organism: Chamaecyparis obtusa (assembly GCA_027943335.1). NCBI lineage: Eukaryota > Viridiplantae > Streptophyta > Pinopsida > Cupressales > Cupressaceae > Chamaecyparis > Chamaecyparis obtusa. The sequence continues at coordinate 19,040 of BSBK01014058.1, forward strand.
CTTATTACAAAATATCCAAATCATTTTATCCTTTCACCATTATCCCTTTTATTTTATTTTCTTATCCACAATTTCTTTTTTCCTTGAGAAAATATTTCCAAATGAAGAATGACCACATCTTCTAACTTTATCTTTAATGATTTTGAGGTTTTTGCAAACTTGGATCATTAGGCAACCAACATCGGGGGTATTCCACTAGTTATCCACCAATATTCAAAAGTCTGGGTGAGTAATCCACATGATTTCAAACCTAAAAGGTGAAGAACATTTTCTCTTGCCATCTTTCTGAACCAGCAGAAGGGAACCATGATCTGATCTAGTTCTTGGGTGGGCAGTGGGATTAAAATCAGAAAGATTCAACCAATTGAAAGAGAGGATGAATCTAGCCAATATGACCAAAATAAGACTATTCCTATATCTTCTACTAGACCAAGTGAATTAATCCCCATGGAGATCAATAACCATCAAAACAAAGGAGGTAAGGAAATCCCCTAGGTCCAGTGTACTTTCACTAAATCTTCAATACCCCTTGACTTGTCTGAGGGAAATAGTGGTGAGTTAAAATCAGCCCCCATAATCCACTTGAAAATTTTCTTACCCAAAATAAGAGAAGCCAAATATTCCCACAATGATTTTCTTTGAGACTCTACATTAGGAGCATAAGCACTTATCAAGTTCCAAGAGGTTCCAAAAGCACCATTTTTAAAAGAGACAATCAAACTACTATTAGAAGAATGTAATAGAGATCCTTCCACCTTACCAAGATTTCATAATGTACCAAGAGCTCCATGGGAACCTATAGAGCCACATGACTCCCACTCCATTTCATACTTGATATTATTAACAATATTCCTAAAACCCTCTTTATTCATTTTAGTTTCCTAAAAGGTCAAGATATCAATATTGTTTTCTTGTATAACACATGTCAACATGTGTTATTTTTGTGTGGCTATTGAAGCCCCTCATATTCTAGTATAAAATCTTCATCAAAAAAGTTTAAAACTAAGAAAATCAAAATTGAACAACACCACGTGGGTTTATGAGCTTCCCCACAAAGCAGGGTCCTCATTTTATGTTTTTCTTAACATTAGATAAACCTTCCTTGGTTCTCTGCTTTGTAATTCCTACCTCCTTCACTATTTCTCTTTCTCTGCTCTCTTTTTGTGTTGTCCTACCTTGTTTAAATTCACTACAGATATCTAGTTTTTTAAAAATTTCTCTTAACTTTCTCTCCTACCACATTCCATTCAGTACCATCATCCTCATCAAAGACTTTGAACCCCCTTTTTGGAGGATTTAAAGAGAACCCTAATAAAAAAATTTACCCTTTAAGGTCACTAGTTTTATTGGGAGTCACGATAGGGTTTTTTCCTCCTTATTGTATGGGGATTCCATTTAATTAGTGTAATACTCATATGTCACCATTTCTTATTTACATTTATGGGTAGAATCCTTCTTGTACTCTTGGAAAGGGGCCTTCTTCAAAAGCACCTCATCCGAGTTTGAGATATTTAGTTGAACCACAACTTCATCCAAAATAGTTACTTGACTGAAGATACTGACAGACGCAGACCTACTCAAAGATCTAGTATCCTTAATAGTGTTTTCTTTAATCTCTTCTACATAATCACAAGACTTCTACTTAATATATTTCAAGGATTTAGGTTGGATAATAGTATTCTTAGAATCTTGGATATGGTAGATAAAATTAAGATGAAGATTAGTTGAGGATAACACGCTCTTATCCCCAAAAATAAACTTTTTAAGTCTAAGAGAAGCCATCTGGACCACATTAGAGGAGGGGGAAACCTTAACAAAGTCATCCTTATACAAATGATCACCTTGAGTTAAAAGAAACACATTGCCACCCTTATGGAATCTACAAACATTACTCAAATGGCCATGCTTCTTGCAAATCTCATAGAACATAGTAGCATTCTCATATTCCAATTGTTGGACCCAAGATCTACATTTTTATTGGAGTGTTATATAAGTAGGTAATATCATATTTACCTCCACATTAATGTAGATTCTAGAAAAAATAAGGCAATAATTATGTTGAGTCACCCAGTCAAAAGAAAGGAGAGATCAAAAGGATTATGCAATACCTATAAACACTTATGTGTTCTAAAATTCCAATGGGAGGCAACAAAGACATACCCAAGTTAGAGCCAGAGCACCAAGATCAATTTTAGGATCTAACTTAGGTTTCCATTTACAAAGGGACAAGATATTTTATTGATTACTTCAATTATTCAAGGGGCCATTAGTTAAGACAAAAAGTTAGTCTTCTTTATTCACAAAGCTAAGCAAAAACATAATATGAGATATAACATTATTTTTTATGCTCCTCTTAAGACTCTAGTGGGCAGAAACCAATTTTCACAACTAATCTATAGAAAGCATACAAGATAAGAACTTACCTACCAAGGATATCTCTAAATCATTAATAGACTCCTTGAGTATTTCATCTAGTACTTGTACTATTGTGTCACTTATATTGTAGGAAGAACCACATCTTTTCTATTGCACACTAATTTTTCTAGAGGGTGATTTTACACCCAACACTTTATGAATAAAAGAGGAGGGAGTCTCTTGGAAAAATTAGGAAACCCTAGACCCATTTGGAACCTCAAAAGAGATCAAAGAAGAAGACTTAGAACTAGTATATTTATCACCAAAAGTTAGAGAAGTTCAAAACCAGAACTAGTAGGAATGTCAACAGAGTTCACGACAATAGACCCTGGCACAACATGGGGAGGGGAAACTAAATTTTAACCCAAGGACTACCCCAAATGAATAGACACCAAAGGAGTTGGGGAAGGGATATGATTAAATCACAATAGGTCCCCCATAGGTGGCCCCATGATGGGATGACGAGAACATTAGGGTAAATTTGTTTCCATAAAAGTGATAGGCATGTTGTTCTATTTCTTTTCATCCTGAAGATAGGAAAGGGACTTGATTTTTTATGCATATGGTTCTTATCACCATCAATATCCCATCTAGGAGTTTATTTCCCACGAAGCATTGTAATGAACCTTTTAACATCTCCTTCAATTATTATTTTTTAAATTCCTTATTGAAAAGAATGAAAATTTCTATTATAGCTTGGTATTAGAGGTTTGAATTCCAAGGTTAGCCACATAAAATTTATACATAAAAAAATTAGGAAATCTATTATAAATTATTGATATAGCAATCAATAAAAGATTTCATATGACATTTTGAAAATGGTGAATTGTATAGTTTGTAATAATTTTTTAATTTATTCATTTAAAATATATCATTTATCTTTTTCCCTATTGGTTAATGTGGGAAATAGTCATTGTAAAAATTCTAGAGCAATCAATAAAATCTTCCAAATCACATTTAGAAAATGGTGAATTCCATAGTTCGTAATAATTTTTTAATTTATTCATTTAAAACATATCATTTATCTTTTTCTCTATTGGTTAATATGGGTAATAGTCACTGTAAAAATTAAATTATTATTTCTCTTTTTATAAAATTTGTTACATCAATAAATAATTTGAGTCACATATATAATCTTATATACATCACAATAAATTACTTCCACTATAAAAATCAATAGATACAAATGTAAGGGGATAAATACATATTATGAACACTATAAAAAAAATATTACAAGAATCATTCAATATTTTTAATTCTAAAACTTGATTAGGAAACTGTAAATGATATTAAAATCTTGATGATGGAAGTGGATGAGCTCTACTTATTTTTGAAGTAGATCTTTTTAGCATTTTCAACATTTATTTTGGCATTCTTTAATGTGTATTATATGTGGGTCATCATGTTCTTTTTGAATGGTCTATTTATTATTATATATTATAAAATTATATTTAAATATATTTTTCATTTAATTTTTTTATTAAACATAAAAAATATAAGATATAAATAATATATAATATTGATGCAGGAGCATCCTGGGTGTAAGGGCAATCTTGCATCACCCAAAAATATTTCTATTTTTTTGTATTCAATAAGGGCTATCTTGTGCAGAGTTGCTATTTATGGAAACTTTCTATTTTTAGTAAGTTGGTCTTACGATCTTAGAATGTCTGATTTTACATATGGAGGTTCATCTCAATCATATCAATCTGCCAGTAAAGTTTCATGGCTAGATCAAGTCTAGTTTTGAAGATATTGAAGATTTTTGGTATTGGCAGCAGGGTACAGAAACTTCAAACTCAATTTTGAAGGCTTTAGAAGCCCCGAATGAGGTCAAAAAATTGGGTGACAAGCGCTTTGCGCCAATTAATCTTGTAGAGCGCTTTGTGGCATTTCCAAAATGGGGTTATAATAATCAATTGGGTCAACTGGTGATGACTTATGGTCTCCGGAAGTCGGGACACCTGAAATGGCAAAAAATAATTTTCCTTCAAAATTTATGTTCGGGTTTCAAAAGTTATTTTGAGCTGACTTTGATGTAATAAATTGAAAAATAAAATAATTCTAAGTTGGGTCAGCCCTTAGGGCTAAATTTCTGGAACCTTCTCGGGCGGTGGAAATTGCCTATATAAAAAAGCCCGTAGTGTTGTCTAGGGCAGTTCTGGGTAGTAGATCTAGGTATTGATTCGAGGCTTTGTGCTACAGAATATTGTAAGGGAATGCCCATGTGGCTTTTCATATTGTAATTCTGAAAGTTTGTAATTCCACATTTGTGGAGATAATAAGAAGCCAATTTTCTGTTCTTGCATATTATTGTTGTTGTTTCTCTATTTTTGTTATGTGTTTGTGGTATTAAGGGGAACACCCTTCATCAAGTGGTATCAGAGAAGAAGTTCTTGAGTGTGTAAATAGATCACCGACTATGAGGCAGTTTGCACCAGGACTGTGGTTAGGGTTTCAGCACGCATCACGAAAATGCCTCCATGAAAAGAATGTGGTGGAAGAGCTGGTGCTGTGACACCTGAAGTTAGAGAGTTACAGAGACAAGTGCGAGCATTGTAAGAAGAGATTCGCAGAGGAATGAATCTTAATGTCAGAGATGAAAGTGAGGATGAAGCTGAAGAAGAATTTCAAGAAGGAGAAGCCGAAATTGTGAACCAGGAGGAAGAAAGACTTTTTTGGGCCATTTCCAAGATTGGGAAAAGACCTAAGATTAAGGTTCCTACATTTTTTGGAAATCTTAACCCAGAGGAATTGGTTGACTGGATCAATGAATGTGAGGAATATTTTGAGTATGAAGATGTTGAGGATCCTGATAGGGTCAAATTTGCGAAGGCTAGACTGAAAGGTCATGCGAAGATCTAGTGGCAGGAGATCCAATTGGAGTGAAATAGAAGAGAGAAAGATAAAATCACAAGATGGGATCGGATGGTAGATAAATTGAAGTGACAGTTCATTCCTGTTGATTATGAGCTTGACCTACTAAAAAAATGCAAAGTTTGAAGCAAGAAGGAAGATCTGTTCAAGAGTATACAAAGGAGTTCTATCAACTCCTCATCAGAACAGGCCATGCAGAAGCTGATAAGGAGAAAGTTGCCCGATACCTTAATGGGTTAAGGCCAAGCATTCAGGAGGAGTTGAATCTAGTTCGAATGAATAGTATTGAGGAGGCATACTAGTTTGCCCTAAAAGTAGAGGAAAAGTTGAACAAGAAGTTTGAGAGTAGACAAAATGGAAGAGTTCATGGTGGAAGATCTAGTGGACGGTCATATGGTGGCCGAAATGAAGATCTAAAAAAGAAGGATGAGGCCAGTAGTAGCCAGAATCAGAGAGGAAATAATTCCAATCCTTTCCAAGATCATAATAATAGAGATCAGAGAGGAAGAGGAAGAGGACAAGGTTCAAGAAGAGGAGGGTTCCGTGGAACATGTTTTCACTGTGGAGAAGAAGGTCATAGGGCATTTGAATGTCCTCAATGCCAAGGAAGGACAGATAGGAGGAATGAAGGCCAAGCTAGAGTTGCACATATAGATGAAGATGTCAGATCATCAAATTCTAAAGATGCTGAAAGAGGAGAAATGCTAATTAATAGAAGAGTCCTACTGAGTGGTGAGAATGAACCTGAACAAAGGAGGAGCCTGTTTTGCACTAGATGCAAGTGTGAGGGTAAATGCTGTGATGTGATTATCGATAGTGGAAGTACTAACAATTTGATGTCAGAAGAGATGGTGACAAAGTTGAAGCTCAAGAGATAGAAACACCCACATCCATATTGGATTACCTGGGTGCAGGATGACCACAAAGTCATGGTCAGTGAACAGTGCCTGGTAAAGCTCAAGATCGGCAAGTACCAAGATGAGGTACTATGTGATATCATCTCTATGGATGCATGTCATATGTTGCTGGGTAGACCGTGGTAGTTTGACAGATGTGTTGTACATGATGGTCGTGTGAATACCTATTCCTTGACAAAGGATGGAGTGCGACATAAGCTAAAGCCATTGAAGGAGACCGAAGAAAAGGTATGCGGTAATGCAAGAATAATATTTGTTGATGGAAGAAAATTTTTAGATGGTATGAGGCATGAGCATGTGTGTTTTGCTTTAATTCAAAAAGCTAGTAAAGAAGAAGTAGAGGATGTACCTGTAGAGGTTGCAAATTTGTTGAATGAGTTTTAGGATATTGTATCTGATAATGTACCTGATGGATTACCGTTGGTAAGGAAGATCAGTCATCAAATGGATTTGATTCTAGGAGCCGGTTTGCCAAACAAGGTAGCACACAAAATGACACCAGCAGAAAGTGAGGAATTGAACAGACAAGTACATGAGTTGTTGCAGAAAGGATTGATTCATGAGAGTCTGAGTCCCTGTGTTGTACCAGTAGTATTAGCACCAAAGAAGAATGGAGAGTGGAGGATGTGTACAGATTTCAGAGCAATAAACAAGATCACAATCAAGTATAGGTTTCCATTGCCACAAATGGATGATATTATGGATTGTTTGAGTGGAGCTGTGTATTTCTCAAAAATAGATCTGAAGAGTGGATATCACCAGATTCGGATCAGAGAAGGAGATGAATGGAAGACTGCCTTCAAGACAAAGGAAGGACTGTATGAGTGGTTAGTCATGCCTTTTGGGCTAACCAATGCACCAAGCACTTTCATGTGGCTCATGAACCAGGTTCTGTAAGAATTTTTGGGTAAGTTTGTCATTGTTTACCTAGATGATATTTTGATCTTTAGCAAGACATTGGAGGAACATATGATGCATATTCGTATGGTGTTTGAGAAGCTAAGACATGAGAAATTATTGATTAATTTGAAGAAGTGCAGTTTTGTGAAGAAAGAGTTAGTGTATTTGGGATTTATAGTTTCAGCAGAAGGTCTAAAACTGGACCGAGAGAAGGTATAGGCTATCCTTGAATGGCCTACTCCAAGGAGTGCTACTGAGGTAAGATCTTTTCATGGTTTGGCTAGTTTCTATAGAAATTTTATCAAAAATTTTAGTAGTATTTGTGGACCCTTGACTGAGACAATGAGAGGGGATAGAAAAGAGTTTAAGTGGACTAATGGGGTAGAAAAGAGTTTTCAATTATTGAAATAAAAAGTTACAAAACAACCTGTTTTAGCACTTCCAAATTTTAATAAGGTCTTTCAAGTAGATTGTGATGCTAGTGGTACTGCAATAGGAGCTGTTATGAGCCAAGAAGGTAAACCTGTTGCGTATTTCAGTGAGAAGTTAAATGATGCCAAGACAAAATATTCTGTCTATGATCAGAAATTTTATGCTATAGTTCAAGCATTAAAGAACTGGAGACATTATCTCCTTCCTAAGGAGTTTGTTTTGTATACTGATCATCAAGCTTTGCAATATTTGAATAGTCAAAGAAAGTTGAATCAGAGGCATTTGAAATGGGTTGAGTTTTTGCAAAGTTATACATTTGTTTTGAAACACAGGAGTGGAAAGTCTAATAGGGTTATGGATGCTCTTAGCAGAAGGCAACTATTGCTGATAGAGATGTAGATTGAAGTGGTTGGGTTCAAGAAACTCAAGAATTTGTATCTAGAGGATCCTAATTTTGGTGCAGCTTGGAAAGCTTGTACAGAACCTGTTACTCTAGATAGGACAAAATGGCTGGATTTTATCATCCAAGATGTATGCTATTCAGAGGGAGTCAGTTGTGCATTCCAAGAAGTTCTATGAGGGAGAATCTCATCAAAAAGAAGCATAGTGGAGGATTGGCTGGACATTTTGGTCATGATAAAACCCTTGCTTTGGTTGGTGAGAATTATTATTGGCCACAATTGCAGCAAGATGTGAAGAAGTTTGTACAAAGTTGCAAAGTATGTCAGATGGTGAAAGGAGTGAAGCAGAATACAGGGTTGTATCAGCCGTTATCTGTACCAGAGAAGCCTTGGGAAGATATCAGTATGAACTTTTTTCTTGGTTTATCGAAGACATAGCGGGGACATGATTCAATTTTTGTAGTAGTTGACAGATTTTTGAAGATGGCACATTTCATTCCCTGCAAGAAGACTAATGATGTTGTTCATATAGCAGAATTGTTTTTCAAAAAAGTAGTGAGACTACATGGTTTGCCAAAGACCATAGTTTCAGATCAAAATACTAATTTTGTTGGATATTTCTTGCAGACATTGTGGAAGAAGTTGAAGACAGATTTGAAGTTGAGTTCATCACATCATCCATAGACTGATGGACAAATAGAGGTGGTGAATAGAAGTTTGGAAAATTTGCTGAGATGTTTGGTTGGAGATAAGCCAACAGGATGGGATTTGATTTTACCATAGGTAGAATTTGCATACAATAATTCTATCAATAGGAGCACTGGTAAATCACCATTCCAGATTGTATATGGAAGTAGTCCAAGAAATGCATTTAAATTGAGAAAGATAGATAAAGAAGAAATAAGTAGTGCTGAAGCTGAGGATTTTGTAGAACATTTGAAGAACATCCATGAGGAGGTGAGGAAGCATATTACCAAGATGAATGCGCAGTACAAGGCTAAGGTAGATGAGAAAAGGAGGCATAAGGAATTTTAGGTTGGAGATGAAGTCATGGTTCATTTGCGAAAGGAGTAGTTTCCAGTTGGTACATATAACAAGCTAAAAATGAAGAAGTTTGGACCGTGTAAGATACTGAAGAAGCATGATTTAGGAAATGCATATGAGGTAGAATTGCCTAGTGAGCTGAATATTTCACCAGTGTTTAACATTTTAGATTTGACAGAGTATCATGAAGGAAGTGTTGAAGATGAGATCGCAGCGGCATAGTGGAGTATTCTAGCAACTAGTTCAAATATCAAGGAGATTGAAGACATACTGGACAGTCGTGTTGGTAGAAGCACAAGGAATAGGACATATGAAGAGTATTTGGTCAAATGGAAAGGATGACCTGTTGAAGATTCATCATGGCTAACAAAGGAGGAGGTTAATCATCTTGGTTTTCCGCTGCACACTTGAGTCGTGACAGGGTCACTTCTCAAATTATCCCAGGTGTCTGATGCAGGAGCATCCTGGGTGTAAGGGCAATCTTGCATCACCCAAAAATATTTCTATTTTTTGTATTCAATAAGGGCTATCTTGTGCAGAGTTGCTATTTATGGAAACTTGCTATTTTTAGTAAGTTAGTCTTATGATCTTGGAATGTCTTATTTTACATATGGAGGTTCATCTCAGTCATATCAGCCTGCCAGTAAAGTTTCATGGCTAGATCAATTCTAGTTTTGAAGATATTGAAGATTTTCGGTATTGGCAGCAGGGTACAAAAACTTCAAACTCAGTTTTGAAGGCTTTAGAGGCCTTGGATGAGATCAAAAAATTGGGTGACAAGTGCTATGCGCTAGTTAAGCTTGTAGAGCGCTTTGTGGCATTTCTGAAATGGGGTTATAATAGTCAATCGGGTCAACTGGTGATGACTTATGGTCTCCGGAAGTCAGGCCACCTGAAATGGCAGAAAATAATTTTCCTTCAAAATTTTTGTTCGGGTTTCAAAAGTTATTTTGAGCCAACTTTGATGTAATAAATTGAAAAATAAAATAATTCTAAGTTGGGTCAGCCCTTAGGGCTAAATTTCTGGAACCTTCTCGGGGGGTGGAAATTGCCTATATAAAGAAGGCTCGTAGTGTTGTCTAGGGCAGTTCTGAGTAGTAGATCTGGGTATTGATTCGAGGCTTTGTCCTAAAGAATATTGTAAGGGAATGCCCATGTGGCTTTGCATATTGTAATTCTGAAAGTTTGTAATTCCACATTTGTGGAGATAATAAGAAGCCAATTTTCTGTTCTTGCATATTATTGTTGTTGTTTCTCTATTTCTGTTATGTGTTTGTGGTATTAAGGGGAGCACCCTTCATCAAATATGTTATCTAAATTAGTGTAATGTAGATTTAGAGTTTATAATTTAATATGGATTTTTTTTAAACCCATCAAAAAATAAACTAAATCCTTCGTTACAGATATAGGAGGCTTCCTTGAAACATAGACTTTAGACTTTGAAACATATTAACTAACATCTCTTAGGTAGTTCACTAGTATAATTTTGTTCTTTAATATAAAAATATCAACAAGAATTTTTTATATTTATTCTCCCTCTCTCTCAGAAACCATCATTCCAAATGCTTTCCTAGTTTCTACTCCAAACTAAATATTTTGATCAATAAATTATAATTATGGGGATATTTTTTGTTAAATAGGGGTAAACACTTTGACCTGGTGCTTTGAACCAATGAGGGAAAAAATGGAATACCTCATCCGCAATAGGTTTTGAACCTCGATGGAAAGAACAATAATACAATAGCTTAACAATCACACAATGCTACTATTGGCCTTATGGCCACTCTTGGTATTACATTATAAAAATAGAAAATAAAAAAGAATTCTTGTAAATTAATTGATTTGTTTAAGTTATACTAGTATTTTTATAATTAAAATATTTTTATCAATAAATAATATTTTTGGAATTGTTCTTATTATAATAAAATTAAACAAAAAACATATTTCTTAATGATTTTGCTAAATTGAAAAATTACATAAATAGTTTATGTTGTAAAAAACATAACATTATTTACAAAAATATTGATATTAATGTATGTTTTGATTATAGGGGAAAATTGGTTTTACATGGAACAAAAACCCAAAGTAAATAAAAAAGAGACAAAATCTATCTAAAGCTAATACCATTTAGGAACCATCATCAAAATAATCCAAAAATATCCCACAAAAATATAGCATACATAACCCTATAGAGATACAACCAAAAACAAAATATAAGACCAAACCACAAGCCTACAATATGTTGGCTACTTTATCATTCTTATGAATGATATCATCATTGATATTCTTTACTCTCATAATTATGATGTCAATAGGGTTAAAGTCCTTATCGTATCCCTTAGCATTCTTATGAATAATATCCTCATTGTTATTAAAGTATTCTATTTTATGAACTTGTTCTAATTATATAATGTAGGAGAGGACTTGAACCTTTAAAAATAGATAAAACATAGAAGGAAAGAGGACTCAGAAGGAGTGAGAACACCCATTAAAAATCTAGCAACATAAATATTGCAAAAAACTAATGGAAAAAAGAACTAATGAACCTCCTTCATCTCCCTCTCAAACTAGAGTGAATAAAGGATGTGTGGCTCAAAAACATTGTAGTCATGATTCAACATGTTTAACAATTTTAGAAAGAAGCATTTCTTTCTATTTACCTTGTTTAAGGGTAGAGAATTATAAACCTCCATCACCGAGGAAGACACCATCTCTTTTCTTTTCCGTTTGGCACAACTATACTCTAATTCCTCTTGAAGGATCTAGAGATATCTAGATGTCATGGTCATCATCTATTTTGCTAAATGTTTTTTTTTTAAGTCCTTCAAATTTCCATTACGTGCCTCCCGAATATTTTTAATAACCATAGTAGTGTAAATGATTTGCTTACTCTCCTCCAAGCGCTCTAACTCATGGTGGTCCTAAATTTAAGTCTTATTGGTCTCTAATTCGTTGAGACTATTGGAATTGTTGTTAGCTAAACCTAAAACCATCTCATTGTGCATCACTTTGGGTAAGTCTCCAACACTAGCACTCACTTCCACCAAGACCTTGAGTCTATTGATTTTATTTTTACCCATGTACAATTGTGCTAGCATTTATTTGATAAAATGATTCTATTTGGTCTGTAACTAATCTCCCTCTAGTGTAACTAATCTACTCGTGAATTCCTACAAGATTGCTCTCTCTCTCTCTCTCTCTCTCTCTCTCTCTCTCTCTCTCTCTCCACACACACACACACACACACACACACACACACACACACACACACACACATATATATATATATATATATATATATATATATATATATATATATATATATATATCTATGTGTGTGTGTGTGTGCGCGTGTGTGTGCATACATATATACATACATACACATATATACATACATACATATATATATATATATATATATATATATATATATATATACATATATATACATACATATATATATATATACATACATATATATATATATATATACATACATATATATATATATATATACATATATATATATATATACATATATATATATATATATATATATATACATATATATATATATATATATATATATATATATATATATATATATATATATATATACATATATATATATCTACATATATATACATATATATATATACATATATATACATATATATATATATATATATATATATATATATATATATATACATATATATATATATATATACATATATATATATGTATGTATATATATATATGTATATATATATATGTATATTTATATACATATGTGTGTGTGTGTGTGTATATATATATATATGTGTGTGTGTGTGTGTGTGTGTGTGTGTGTGTGTGCGCATATGGGTGAACCCACAATAGTGGGTTACACTTTTTGGCCTGAATGGACATTGAACTCTACATTTTGAATAAAACTTTCAGATTCAAATGCATATTGTCGTTAAACCATTTGGAATTGGAAGATGAAGTAAATTAGACACTTTTATGATTTTATGTCTAGCTTCTAAATATATTTTTTATTTTTATTTTTGAATAAATTTGAATGGTTTTTTCTTTCTCCCATAAAAACTAGTATGTTGCTAAAAATGTCATTTTTAAAGAGTTACATTGTTTTCATAGAGCATGACTTTCTGTCTAAAATAGATATCAATGTGATTCTTTCTAATTTAGTTTTGTAACATCCATACGGAGGGCATGCAATTAGTTTTATGACATTATCATGATTATTTCATATTTTATTAATGTTTGAAGTTTACTAAACCATAATTTTGATATACTTTGACTACATAGCTTATGACTTGTCGTGTATTAGTCCAATTTCATTTTTAACTTTTTTGATAGAAATACAACTTCAATACCTAAGACATATTATTTTTAGAATTTTTTTTCTCACATTTACTATTTTTCCATAAGCATCAAACATAGAGGTAGACATATGGTGAAATATCAATGTTTAGTAAAACTAAAAATACAAAGTCATAATAAAATTAATATATATTAATATTATAATCATTGGAAAGATCTTTCTCAATATTAACTTACCACATATATAGATTTGTCAAATGGATTCATTTGATCTACCAAAAGATAAACTCGAAGTGATTTTTTGTCACCATTTTAATAGGTGCGAAGGAGACTCCATTGTAGGTAAGAATGAGGAGTATAGATGTTATATTAATATTTTTTTATCTAAGAGGCTTTGAGAAAACTATTTATAATTAATTCCTTCAAATAGAACCTCTAAAGGTTTAAATCATCATATTTTTTTAAAAATGTGGTATTTCAGCAAAAATCAGCATCTCTAAAAAAGTGTAACCCACTATATATATATATTTATATTATATATAT